>PVIR01001081.1:0-108046 GCA_004026965.1 Petromus typicus | reverse complement strand
CATCTTTGCTGTGAGTCACCCGAGTATGAACTTCTGCCTTAAACTATAGACATTTCATTAATATAATGGGCAGTAGGTAGGGATCACAGTTTTGCAGAATATTTATAGTCCAGACTAGTTACATGTGCTCAATTTACCATAGTCTACGGTGAGAACATAATGGACTATGATAATTTTCTCTAGCCCATACTATTTTATTCTCCTTTCATTTAGGATCACTGACATTTTGATTTTTTTTTCCATTTCACTTTTGTTTCAACCCCAGGCCTTACCTAGAATATAAAGGAATACAAGTGAAACTATAGCAAAATAATTCCCTTATGTCCCACAACTGAAGGTCACTTTCAGCTTCTGGTATTAAATCTTCAGTTCATTTTTAGCTGTGCCTCAGTCAAACAACAGCCTATGGGTTTGATCCATTACAGTTCGTCCTCATGCTTCCTGTCTGCGCTTTAGTCTCCAGTGTGCTTCAGCACCACCTCCTAGACATTTACATCTTCATTAGCACATCAGGAATCTCTCTACTTTTTCTGATAGCTTCCTTGATTCTTAGTCTTGGTGATTTTTCTAAAGACCCCATCAATCCTTTCCTTCTTCTCTCAGTCACATCACGCTGGCATCTCCTCCTTTGTGCCTTCTGTATTTCAAAGCACAGGTCTCCTTCAGGATTTCAAGTTTCATCATCTCTACCACATAAATACTCCAAAGCTTTCTTCCAAAATTGTATCTCCAAACAAGTTTCTTTTCTGTATAATTGACAATTTAATTGCAATGTTATGTCTCTTTTCAATTCAGTCTGGAGTCTACTTAAAGTCTACAGTGGCTCGAAGGAGATTTCCTTGAGAGCAATTAATTACTGTGCTGACCCCAACCCCTTGCCCATGCGGAGATAAAGCTTATCTTGCACTGACTGGCCTAAGGCTTGCCAGTTCTTCCTGGGCTGGAAGAGCCCCAAGTGGAGTACAGACAGGTGTCAATCACTCACATAACGTGCCCTGTGCTGAGTGCTTTTCCACTCAAGAGCAATAATCAGATCCAATGCTTTGCATGATAGAAATTAAATTTGCAGATTGAATCAAGGTGTGTGGGATGCTGGAACTATAAATATAAATGACCTTGACAACAAGATCAGAAAAAAAAACTAGCTAGAGATTTGAATCCAATGATGATTAATAAAAATCTGAATAAAGTGTACATTACAGCATCTTTAAAGTCAGTTTATGTGAGATAGAGTCCAAGTCACTGCCAGGGACAGGGATGTGAGAAACTTACTGAACTTGACATGGAATTGTTTTTTTCTGTACATGCACACTGAGATCGGATGAATGAAGAAAAAGTCAAATAGGGATTGTAATATCCCAGTCTCTGCTTTGACCCTTTATTAGTACCCTTGATGATAAATGACAAAAATATAATTCAGGCTTTCTAGGAAAAGATAATTTTAGGACTCATGCAATTAAGCAATGTTTGAACCATCAGTAGTTTCAAGAATAGGTTTATCTTTGGATTCACAAGGTGGCACTGGCAGCAAGTTAACTCTCTTTTCTCTAATCTCTACTTGCCTATCTGTCCCTGGCAGAACTCAGAGCCCAGGAACCCAAGCTCTACTGAACACAGAGGGCTCTGATGAGCTCAGCTTGGGTCAGATCCTGTTCTTTGGGTTCCTCACTGTGTCCAAGAAATGGCATATTCCATTGCCCAGAAGGTCCACTTTACTAAAAGTTGCACCAGTATTATATGGAGTAAAGGAAGGGTATGTCCCCAAAGCAAAAGAAGCTAGACAGGACTTCCATGCACTGAAGTCACTGAAACAGAAATGAAGGAGGAAGAGAAAAGCATGTCTTACAGGCCCACAGAGAAGGCCCTTGGTTTTGATAAGATAGAAGTCATCTAAGAGATTCATGGGATGGCCAATGTATGTGAACCAAGTGAAGGTTTTAGGTTCAGAGATGTGTGTGTATGATACGACAAAGGAAAATTTTGAAATGGATCTGTTTTTGCATAAGAGAAATCCAACCAACTGTGAAACATTTGGGGGGAAAACACTATAAAAGTCAAAGGAAGAATTTTTTTTTCTGAAATGTAGTAACCACCATTCCACTTTTCCACCATAGGAAAATTTTCTTGGTGTTTTATACCAATATCATATGTATTTACTAGTCAGAATGTTTAATATCTCCACACTAGTTTTTTTTTTTAATAGTGAGCACATTTTGGCACATAACAAAATTAATAGACAGAAGTTATGAAAGTATTAGTGACTAAGTAAGAGTTCATCTAAAAGATATACCATTCTCTGTAATCAGTGCCTGTTTTACATGTCTGCTTCCATTTTTATCTCCTTTATCTCAAATCATTGCTTTATTAGTACATGTTTGTAGTACTTAACATACACGTTCCTTGTGAGAAGTTGATATTTGTGTATAATACATCTTAACTCATTATTTATGCCCTTTCCTTCTCTTGGTTCTGTCTATTCCTTGGTCTCCTTTCCTTTTACTTTTTGTAGATGTTTTAGTCCATAATGTTTGCATATTTTGCATAATGATAGTACATACACATAATGCATCATAATTTCTTTTTTCATCCCCTTTTTTCCCCTCTCTCCTCTCTCCTTCCCTCAATCTTTATGTTCATAGATGGCAAAATAAATATTGTAGGGAGCACATCTCTTGTCATTTTACTAAGGTTTAATCTTAGCAGTGGAGTTACTGAATCACAATACATGAATGCATCAAAATTAATAGTGAGCTTGTGACATTTTTACTCAGACTATTACAGCAATGTGTGATAAGACCTCATTCTTTCCCAGTGATGGCACTTTAGGGGGGTACTAGATTGTGGGAGTTAGAAAGCAAGCATTCTTACTTCCTCCATAAGGCCTACTTTTATGAGTACTCAATAAACATTTATTAAATTTTAAGGAACAAACTTGCCCCTATAGCAAATGTGTGTTTTAACCTCTGAGTTAGTAAGTCAAAAGAGGGAGTTTGCTTTAATGAAGTAAAGCTCTGCTCATTTTACTGTCAAAATGCTCATGATTGAGGATGTAGGCAAATGACTATTCTATAAAATCATGCTGATCAATTGGGCAATGCATATACCAAATTAAGGATATGTACTTTTTTAATCCAAAAATTCTGTGTTTGGAATTATATCCAAGAATTACTTGAGCAAGCCCTTGCACAAATGTATTCACAGTGACACAGATCTGTGACATTTACAGTCGTGCCTCAGATCATGAACTTAATTTGTTCTACAATTCTGCAGATGATGGCCAAGTCCTTGTTCTTCATCTGATGAGGTGAAGCAAAATTTCACTGAATGCCTCAGTTTGAGAACTGAATTGTTTGCAAACAAGCACTTTCAGACTGAAGTATGACTGTATTTTGAGCATTCAGTTAGATTTTAGGTGGATAGAGCTTACCACTTTCCACTCATTATAATTTCTAGTTATTTGTTAAACTGAAAAATTGCACAAGCTGTTAAAAGCATGGATAAAAGTTCCATATTTGTATAAAATTGTGTGTGTGTGTGTGTGTGTGTGTGTGTGTGTGTGTGTGTAGATCCAAAATGTCTTTGATAAACTACGCATTGTGATTATCTCTTGCTTAGTGAATGCTGGATGATTTTTTCCTTTTTATTTGTTTCTCTGTTGTTGGAAGTTGATTTACAAAATGATTCCAGTTGTGTTATTTTTTAAAAATAAGACTCCATAATAAATTTTTTAGAAAGTTCTACACTTTTAGGTAACTTGCTTGAAGCTCTATCGTAAGATAGTTGCAGAATACAAAAAGATTACTAATATGTGATGCATGTGTCTGTGACTGTTCTCATCCCTGCATAGTCTTGCTATCTTAGTAGTGTGGCCTTCAGCAGGACTCAGGATCTCTCAGATTCTGTCCTGTGCCTCTTTGTTTTAAATTTCATATATAAAATAACTCTGACAGTTAATATAATTTTGAATGTGATAGAGTGTAGCAAAAATTAATGTACAGTATCTGTCACATTAGTTATTGTTAGTAGCCTTAGCCACATCTCAAAATGACAGCTTTAGATTGAGTATTTCTTCAGGATTGGGGTTAAATGTTAGGTGTCTGGCTTTGTCACTAAAAACTTGAAAACTTGGAAACAGAATAAAAAAAGAAAAAAACTTTTTAAAAAAAATTGTGCAGAAACTATGACCTTGAAAATTTATATTTGAAATACAAATAAATTTCATAACATTTTAGATAAGTATGTAAATAAGGATCTACCATAGTTTATCATAAATTATTGGCTATTCCTTGACATAATTCTTGAATTTGTACTGAGACATAGGGTTCCTTCGCACCAACTGAGATTCAGCCTGAATGTGGATGGAATGTTTGCTCACAGAGGCTGTACATCTTGTGCAATACAACTTCTGCTGATTCACTTATAAATTGGAATGAAGATAATAAAAAAAAATCCATGTGTCCTAAAAGAATCACAAGCACAATCTTAGCTATTTCCCTAATTCATTTTCCCTTATTTCACTACCAAAATCCTAAAAAAAATAAGTCCTCTTGAGCACCTGGATTGTACCTGCTTGAAAGTTTACAGTATTACCTTATTTAAACCTTAGGCTTGCCAGACAAGATAGTGTTATTCCCATTTATTAAAAAAAGAGAAAGCCAAGGTCAGAGAGATTAAGCGCATGATAGTACAATGAGTCAAAAGCAATAGATCTGGGATTGACATATAAGCTGTTCAGATAGGCCAGGCCTCACCCCACTTCTTGGCATAGAGAAAGATAGCTGCATAATGTCCTGGCATAGTGAGTGATAGCTGCATGATGAACAAGGTGCTATTGTGGAGCATGTCAGAAGATAAGAAATTACTTCTCTCACTTGAGGAGTTTGGTGAACACTGAAGAGTATTCTTTAAGGAAGTAGTGCTCAAGTCACATTATGCAACTGATTTCCTTTTTAACTGAAAGGAGGAAACACATCCCAGACTTGTTGACTAAGGGATAATTCTAGAATGTATAGTAATTTGGTCTATAAAAATAAAACCTATCTGAGGGTGCATTTTTTTCCTAAAGAGTAAATCATTAGGATAGTTTGCTCAAATCATGTTTCTCTCTCCAGGTTATCAGGCATCTAGCCAGGCAGAGTGAGGATATGTCTGTGATCCCAGCATCTGGGAGGCTACAACTGGAGGATCACAAGTTGGAGCTCAGCCTGAGCAGCTTGGTGACTTAATGAGACTTGTCTCAAAATATAAAAATGAGAAAAGGGCTAGGAGAATAACCCAGCACAAAGACACCCATTGTCAGATTATAGAGCCTCAGAAAAAGCTATGGTAGATCACGCCCACTAGAAGTTGTGATGACAAATGACTGAGCTTCATTGTGACAGGTCGTGTTGGTCCCTTTTCTATTCTGTGATGATGGAATTGTCACCCACTTAGCCAGGAGCCCTGTCAGTCTGCATACAAGAAGGGGCCTTCACTAACTGCAGAAGATAATTCATCTGGAAGCTCTGGGACAGAAGAAAGGGGAGAAATGAGCCTTAAATGTCCACTTGGGTTTTGAAAAGTAGATATTTGAAGTTGTGCCGGGCTGCTTAGGAAATTTATTGGTCACCGAGGTTGGTTTTCTTCCCAGTCCAGCTCCAGATGTGATCATGGCATTAAGAACGGTCCCTTCATAAATGTTGCATTTACTGGGGTCACAGTATCTGCCAGGGTTTTCCTCTTCATTTAAACAGTTTAAATACCACATTCTTTTGAACAGTATTTTGTTCAATTGGTGTTTTGTGTCATGGAAAACAGTTGGAGGGCATGGAGTGAGAAAACAGATAAAAGAAAGCTTCCCTCCGGTTTTTATAAAAGCACAATTCACTGTGCTTATTTCCTGTTGTCCAGTCTTGATTCACATGGACCAATTGCTTTTTCAGCTACCAGATTAAATTCTGTGTTTACTAAGTGGAAGTGATATCTGCAACTCTGTTACCTACCTTAAAGGACCAGAAGGCCCTTGTTCTCCAGATACATCAGCCGTTATATGCAGAGTGATTTGAACTTAGTCTGTAATTTATTTCCATTCTGAACTAAATTTAAGACCTGATTACTCATCAGAGAAGAGACTGGCATAATCAAGTGAGACAAGGGCAGGCTCCTTGGAGTCTTTCTTTGGTAGCTTTCTAATAGACTGAAACTAATTCAGAGCCTCTACCTGTCACTAGGAACGGCATCCAATTCCCATGAAGCTGAATTAGTTTGTGTGAAATACTCTTTTTTGAAATTGCCAGACAGAGTTTATCTCCAAAATGTAGACTCTTAATATCCTGAGTAATTGTGGAGACATTCCCCGGTGCTAAAAATTACATGCACACTAAGTCACGACAATTCGATTGGGGTAGGTGCAATTAAAATGAATTATGCAAATCACTATGAGAGTAATTAGAATTAGAAATGTTGATGAGTTAATCACCATGTCTATGTACTTAAGACGCCGAAATAAAAGCAATTTTCAAAAAAACCTTAATTTTTAAAAGGGAAAATAAGCTCAAAACATTAGAAATAATTCAAGATTGGAAGCTGAAGAATCCTCAGAACTGTATAAGGGGGATGAATAGTGTGAAATTCTCTGTTCAGAGTTTGGGAACTCAACAACCTACACATTGAGGGAAAAGTATAAAAAAGGTTTTGTCTGCACTAAAAAATGAATTATGAGTCCAAAGAAATGCACTTTCTACTCCATAATTAGAAATTTGAGGAAAATCTAAGGTCTGGAAAGAATAAAACACAAAAGAAAAACTATCTCAAGAATAAGAAACATGGTGGACCGGAGATTTAGTTCAGTGGTTCTGGCGCCTGTCTTGCAAGTGCAAGGACCTGGGTTCGATCCCCAGTAACCACATACAATACTGGGCGTGGAGCCTCACGCCACACAGCAATCAGTACCACAAACCACAATGCTGGGCGTGGTGGCTCACACCTGTAATCCCAGCAGTCAGGAAGCAGAGGCAGGAGGATTGCTGTGATGTGAGTTTGAGGCTGAGCTCCAGGCCAGCCTGAACCACAAAGTGAGACCCTGTCTCAAAAAAAAAAAAAAAAAAGAATAAGAAACATGTTATCACTGTGAATTTGTGTTTTGCCCTCTCACTTTTTAAGCACATGTGTCTTTCATCTCTGTCTTTTATCCAGAAGTATTAGCAACACAACAGCATAGAATACACTAAGCCCAGTGCTGAGTGCAAAAAACAATACAAAGGTCAACGATATCACCTCAGAAGCACTAGAAGTCAGCTGAACAAGGCTATCACAGGCAAAAGATGAGACACATGAAATATCCAAAAGCGTAATGAAGGCAATTGAGTAAAGCAAATTGTGATTTCACAGTGAGACTGAAAAAGGGGGGAAAATGAAAAAAGAATTAGAGAAGTAAAATGTGTACTGAACACCATTGGAAGTTGCCAGAATGCCCAGTCATCATCCTGAAATACAGAGCTAATGGGCAGAGGAGAGCATATGTTCTGTTCTTCTTACAGGAATTCCACTTATAACCAACCAAAAGACCTTAGGAGTTGAATGTAATTTTGTAAAACAGGAGGGATTGTAAAAATGGTATAGTATCATATCAGGTCATCACCAAATGATAGCATTAAAGGAAATCTGAGGACAATTCAAGGGGATGAATCAGGCTGAATCGCTGAACTCACTGATGTGTCAGAACCACTAATGAGAGCCACTCATATTCCATCTTGTTTCTGATTCTTACTTATTTCTCTTGTGGCTGAGAAACCATACCTGACATCCACAAGTTAAAGGAGGGAAGGTGTATTTCAGTATACAGTTTGTAGAGGTTTTGATCCATAGTTGGATGACTGAGACAAGTTGGCATGGCATAGGGACATTGCAGAGGAGAAACAGTCTATGGCTTAGCAGGCAGAAGGCAGTAAAGCAGCAAGGAGCAGCAGCAAGCCTGCTTTTTTTCTGTCTCTTTATATTCCATCCAGGCTACAAGCCAATTAATTGGTGTCAACTACACCCAAGATGGGGCTTCTATTATTCATACCCTTCCTTCATCACAGTATCACACCCATAATGCATGTTTACATACTCAAATCCAGCAGCTAACTTCATTTAGGGGTGCATCCAGATACAAGGTGTAACAGATATCATCCAAGATAATCTGCTAAGGCCCACTTTAAAAGCATTTGTAGAGGAAAGAAGAAATGTCAACTATAGTCAAACCATCTTAGTTAAAAGTTTAGTTGAGCCACAAAACACTAATCAATTCAATGCAAAATGTCAAAAAAAAAAAAAAGCTTGTGGGAAAATGTTTATGATTTATTTAAAAAGTCAGTGGAATTTTCAGAATAAAAATTGTATAGTAAATTTTACAAGATAAATTGGAGATGTTGTTACAAAGAGTAAAATGAAATGTAACAACTAAACATAATGTGTGAAATATTTTTGGATCCTGGTCCAAGCAAACTATGGGGACATATTTTTAGTGCACAAGGGAAATTCCATTCTCAATGAGGTATCAGTTGATAATAAGGAATTAAATTTTACTTATTTTTACTAGGAACAATAATACATTGTATTACATAAGAAAAATTTTAAATCCAGGCAAAATATTTATTACTGGTTACTTGAAATTTCCCTAAAAGACAAAAAAATTGTGGCAGGCAGAATGAACAGATAGCAATAAATAAAACCAAAAAATGGTAGAATAATGATGGTGTAATGGTAGAATAATAATTGTGTAATTATTGGTAGAATGGTAGAATAATAATTGTGTAATGGATCTGTGTGGATTATATTTTCTACTTCTGGTTAGTGGCTTTCAAGCTAAACATAAAGCCTAAGCTTTGTGTAGGCACGCATACACACACACACAGACTAGAGCTAGAAGATTAATGAGCTTCAGTTGCAGTTATCTATCCATTTTTAAGTGTTCTTAAAAATCTTCATATAAAACAGAAGATTGAAAAGTCACCTCTGAGTAGATGACTGTGTAGTAGGAAGGATGAGGAACGAAAGGCACTGGAGAGTTGTGATCTCTCACAGAAAAATTAATGCTAAGAACTTGGCTGGTGACAGCTGAAATTTCGGAGTGATGAGAATCATCAGAGAACTTCTGTTGAGTAACTTGCAGCAGTGTCTTGCTGGCTTATCTCCTTTGGAAGTAGATTTGAGGAGTAAGATGCAAACAGACATATTCTGTGGTGATTTGTCACACAGTGTTTTTGTTATCCTTTAATTTTCTTTTAAAAGTTTTGCTACCATCAATTTAATATTAGAAACAGTGTTATGACCAAAACTAAGGCCAGCTCAGTGCACTTGTCACCTTCATAGTCACACAGGTTATTGTGCTTAGGAGGGTCCTACAACTGATTCAAGGTTTTACTTTTACCATTTGAAAATTCTTAATCACTTTTGAACGGCGGCTTCAACTTCATGTTGCACAGGAACCTACAAATTAAAGAGCTGGTCCTGGTTAAAATACAGTCTATGTCAGGATAGAGAGAAAATAGATTTAATGGACTTCATTAAGTTTATGATTTATTCTCCCAAAGGAGATATAATAGTCACTTCCAAGTCACTTCACAGCACTCTTCTTTTTTATATTTCCAGCTCTTTGGGGGACAGCTAAGTTAAACACAGCCTCTGGCACTGCGTTATTACTTGGGACAATATTAACTTCATGATAATGACACCCAAAAGTAAAATCAAATTTCAAAACATGATTGCTATCTAGATTACGTATTTCTTGTTTTGAAATACAATTTTCAGACAAGGTGTGCTTACTGCTAGTTCTAAAACATTAAGCTTAATAAAAGGTAACCTTGTCTAAGCATATCACACTGCAAACAAATATATTTCTGGGCATAGATTTTTCTTTTCCTTTTGCTAACAGAATATTTTCTCTAAGCAAGTGATGGCAAGATGCACAAGGTCTCTATTTGGTATTTGCATGAGTTAATAGTCATGTGATATCCAGTTAATAATGAAGTAGCAGTGATCCCAAGTGCATAGAAATCTTGACCGAAGTCACACAGAAGGATGCTCATCCCTATGAAGTTTGTTCTCTGGGGTGTTAAAGATGAGAGTGAATGGTGCTTAGTTACAGTGCTGGAGCTAAGCATGGCCATAGAACACTGAAAAAGACTGAGGAATGAATTAATACTCACCATTTAAACATATTTAAGAAGAAATCCTGTAAGGAAACTTTTGAGAAGACATATTGAGTTGAATAATCCAAAATTCTTTCAATAATAAAGTCATCTTTTTAGAAGGGACTGCTTTTTTAAAAGCTTAGGATTATAACTGTAGGCAGGAAATTGTTTTCTAGAAATTAACCTTTTGTGAAAATTATACTGGATCATGAATTTTCATAGCTATGAAAACATAAAACTTCTGTCAGATTTTTATATTGGTTTTCATGAAATTTCTGTCTTTCTAAAGAGAAACCAGAAAAGAAATTACACTCCAGATCATGGTTTTTCAAGTTGAAACCACCATCTGTCCTTCTCAACAGCACATTTGTTTATTATTCCTCCCCCAACACACACCCTTCCAAATTACATTGTATCCCAGCTAGGACTTTGAAATTTATGTCCTTTTTAATACATATACCCCCTCAGCTGGATAGTCGTGTTGTTTCTAAATATTTTAAGTAACATTCTATTATACATCCTTGAGAACGTCTCCATGTTTGCACTCTTACCTTGATAGCATCAATGACTAGACATATACTACTAGGTTATAAGATGTACATATCCTGCTCAGTTACAATGCACCAAAGGTGATGCCAACTTACCTTCTACCAGACACGGGTTGGGACTATTTTCTCTCACCGTTATCAATGCCGGATATGCTCACTTTTTTACAAATGCCCATCTTCTAGGAAAAAAATCTCTAAATTTGTTTTAATTTACTTTTCGTTTAGTCACTTAGGAGTTTATCACCAATTGCTATATATTTGTTTTCATGGGATTCTTCTGTTTATAACATTGTCCTGTTTTAATGTGTCTTGCAGCTGGCCACAGCTTCTATTTCTTAGAGAAATAATGAGGGTTGGGTGGCTTTTACTTGGCATACTGCTCTGTTCCATACAGAACTTCTAATGATTTAGTCCCTAAATCTTTTACAGTTCTCATTTCACACTTGGGTTCTCTTTCCTACTTTTTACATGGCCTCTTTCACCATAAATTCATGTTTAAATTATTTGTACTTTTTCCTAATATGTCATGTTTGCATTTTCATATATTATATAGTTTAATTTTTTTTTGCCAAAATCATAGTCAATTCTCCCCAATCAAATCAATGGAAATTTTGATCTTTTCCCTTAATGTTTTGAAGTACAACCTATAATAACTAGATTTGCAACTCGTAACCTTTTACCCACCTTTTAAGTAAGTTCTGTTTCTAGCTAGACAACATATAGTTATGGTTTTTTCTTACTGTTTAAAATTTGTACAGTTATTGTCTATATTCAGTTCATTTTGCCTTAGTTATCAATCACATGCACAAATAAACAGCCTGCATCCCCAGGCAACATAAAAGGTGTGTGTCTTTATTTCTTTGTTTTTAATGCCTGTACTTTTGAGGGACTTTATTCCAACAAGTCCATTAATTAGCTATTTTGCTCTCACTTTACTGATAATAAACCTAAGTTCAAAGAGCTCATCAAATTGCAACAGGCTTCAAGGTTGTCAGAGATAAGAGCCAGAATCCAAACCCACATCCAGGTGGCAGTTGAGCCCCTGGCTTTAATGTAGGCTCACAGGCTCAGGCACACAATGAATGGCCTTGCAAAGTCAAATGTTACTTCGTGCATCGTGTCATGAGAGCCATTATCAAGAGAAAAAGGAAGAGATCCACAGAGAAGAGAAAGCCTCCATGTTTGGAGAAGGTGGCCAGATCATCCTAAGACATCTTTGCAGCCCTTCAGAATCATCAGGATATTGAGCCACGCATCATGACTGCATTCCAGCTGAGAAACTGCAGTGGGTGGTCCATGTGGTCACTTAGGTTAGGTCAGCACCACCTAAGAAGTAAATGAAAACATGGAGCAGATTCTGCTTTCACAACTCTTAGGCATCTACCCTTTAGCAAGTACATCAGAGTTAGCTGCAGACCAGCCAAGTTCTAGAACAGTCAAAGGAGTCCCCCTGTTGGACTGGAAGGGAGAAAGGCCATTATCTACAGGATCAGATAGCTGTGGCATGAAATAAGTTATTAAGCACTTTTGGTTGAGTAATCTCCAAATGCACTTAGATATTAACTTGGAGACATTTGTACTTTCTTTTTAATTTTAGCATTTGAGACCTTTCTCCACCCCCCTGAAAACCATCAGGCTCCTTGCGACACAGCCGCCCTGTTTGGGCAGTCAGTCACCCACCTCTGTCCACATAGTTCTTGTCTCAGTTTCCGATTCCTTGCTTGCCTGACTTTGCCCAAAAGGCTGTTCTATTTTCTCATTTCCTTTTTCTTCCCCTCACTCCTGTTAAAGAGTGCTTATCTCTGAAAAGCCATTTTCTTACATTATTCAAAGATACAAGTTTCCAGAGAGGAGGAAATGGGCAGTGCAGTGTTGAGAGTTTCAGTGAATGGCTGCTTTCTCTGTAGGTCTTCCTGGTCATTTGAGTCCTGGGTCCTATTCCATGGGTGTCCTAAAAGGGACTCGTTGGAGGCCTTGCAGGTTTGCTTTGCATGTTAATTTTGACCTCCATTTATATATCTTACTTATTTTTATATTAAGTTACTGGAGATAGAACTGAGGGTGCATGCTAGGAAATCATTCTACCACAGAGCTCCCCTCCTGCAAGAAAAACATAACAGAAAACCAATGTACCTGTTAGTACCCTAATTCATTGTTTTGTTCTTTCCTTCGATGTGCTAAAATTTACATTTTCCACTCTTACTTTTTATCTTAATTGGCTCTGTGTCCAGATATACTTTCAAATGTTTTCTTAGAGTTTTAGACAAAAATCGAAGCCTGGATTTTAGTAATTATACCAAAGTCAAAAATGTTAACATGGGAATGCAATGCTTCTGTTAAGAAATAGAAAGGAGCAAGTTGTCTAGATGTGGTGTGCTCATTGTCATTTAGCAATCTGTTCTTCTGGAGTGCACCACTAGCATGTTATAAAACACATCAGTCAGAAGACAAACCTGTACATCTAGAAAGATAGAGTATATGAAAATAATTAGGAAACAAAAGTATTTCCATTAAAAGAAAAAAGCAAACTTTTGCACACATCCTTCACGGTCTCTTAGAATTTGAAAAACAGAGTAAAACTGAAAAATCAAACAAAGACAAAGAACAAAAGTTTTCTGTATGTCTTCAGGAAGCAGCTAATGTTTTAAAATTCAACAATCTGGTTATAAGCTGGTACAAAGGTAAAATATAGATAGGACAAGGACATTTAATTCTGCCAATGGCAGCTGAAAGTGTATTTCTTAACAAATGGGGATATCTTATAAATTTTCTACTGATTCCGCTGAAAATTTACCATCTAAAGGATTATTAATAGTATTAGTTTATTTTCTTTAGTTCGAAAAGGCCCATGGGAGCCTTCATGCCAGAAAGTGCTAGGACATTCCTGCTGCATTCTCTGCCTTAGACCTCAGCTTGTTCCTCATGCCTGAACCTCAAGGAAGAACTGAATCCACCAGCCGGAGCTGGTTTCACTTTGACCATTGAAGCTAAGGAAAAGGGCACAGAAAGAAAGCTTGAGCTTGGTTTTCAGTAAGTCAGTTAAATATTTTGTTTCTAGCAGCCACAGGTATTTGCTTTGGGTTATTCTAAAGGGCACTACTGTATTTATCCTTTAGATTTTCTTCTAGAAAGAAATTGTGAGTTTCCAAAGGGTTCGACTTATCAAGGTAAAAGGGTATTTTATTGCCTGTTCATTTTCTTCCATATAATAAAATACTTATGAAGCCTTGATGATAAAGTTGCAGTTATTATTTTTCTTTCACCTTTACAATCACTTACTGTTCCTAAGGACCAACTGTTCTCCCTCATCGCGAACATAAATCTTTCTATTAGTTGACAGTATCTGTGGCCTTTGATTAATTTTTAGTTGTTACTAATAGATATGAAATTATTTTTAAGAATAAATCACACTCAATGTAAATACAGTAATCCATTGTAAATCTCCTTAGTTCCTGCAGCCTGTTTGTCTAGACTACTCAAAGGAATCCAATGGAATCCCATAAGACAGTTTCTCCATGTATAATTTTTTAAACTTTAGGCATTTAAAAAAAAACCAGGTAATTACTGGTGAGTTAATAAGTTCCACAAGGACTACCCATGGTCTACCACAATGGAGGAAATATTAAATTTCTCTCCTATCGAGATCCATTTTAATCTGAAAAGATGCCTATTACTCATTGAAAGCCATTTCTAGATCTGAGATGACACAAGTCTATCAGATCAGACTCACAAGAACCAGAGATCCTTCCAAATGGACGACTTTACTCATAATGTAAAGGTGAGAGAGACAGGGCCCAGAAACAGGTTGACTGGTGACAAAGTCCTTGTCTGTCACGCAGGCTGTGGTCAGACCCTGATGTAGTGTCCGAAGCCTCTGAGTAACAGATTCAGGGCATCACTTCCTTAGAGAGTGATTTGGGTATGAAATAACTGGCTCTGATACCTCGGCAGTTACATAGCTGATCTAACTCTTTCTAATGGGCCATGTCCCACAAATCCATGTGTTCCTCATTTGTTGGCTATAAACAACCCAGAAGGGCTAGGTATAACCTGCAGAAGGACTTCACAGATGAGATTCTCATTATCCTCCTGATAGTAAATACCATCAGGAGGTCTGACTAGCATGCTCGTTACATTTATTCTTTACTGGGTCATCTTCCTCTCCCTCCCTCTCCCTCTCTCACTGTCTCCCCCATCTCACCATCCCCCTTCTCATCTTAATCACTTTCCCAGTCACTGGGATGACGAACACCAACAACTTAAAAGAAGAGAGGTTTATTTTGGCTCATGATTAAAGACTATGATGAGCTAGTTTCAAGGCAGAGGTGCTGTGGCAGGGAAGCCTGGTTCAGGAAAAGCTGCTCACACCAGGGGGGGTTAGGAAGAGTGAGAAGGGAAGAAAGAGCCCAGGAGGAAGAAACACTTTCCAGATCTTGCTCCTAGTGACCTGCCTCCACCCAGACCCCACTATCTAACAGGAAGCCAATTACATTGCGCCCCACACTCAACCACCATCCCAAAGCACCAGCATTGCATGCAGGCTGGGAGATTCTCGATCTAAAGGATAACACCCTCCCATCCACCTTTCTCCTGCTGTCCCTCTTCTCCTCACCTCCTGCTCCTCTCCTCTCCCTCCCCCCTTCTTGAATATCCCCAAGAGAGAAAGCATGGGTTACAAATAAGCTTCAGTTACTTTCTCCTGCATGCCTATACCTATAGCACATGGTGTCATAAGATGACTTCTTAATTGTCTATGCTGACATCTGTATAATAATTTATCGTTTGTGGCACACTCACAGTGCCATACACAAACCATCAAAATCACTGTTGATCATTTGTGTTACTATCTACTATCATAAAATTGAACTTTTTTCTGTGCTGGGATCTACCCCAAGGCCTCAGTCTTGTTTAGGGAACTGTTACATCACTGAGGTAGGAAAACTCTCAGAGATTTTTTTCCCCAGTTTTTGTGACAGGTCACCATCCACAAAAATGTCAGATTTGGGATTGTTGCCAAATCTTCCACTAATCTCAGCATCTTTCCTCAGTGGTTAGTGTTCAACATTCTCACGTACCTCCAGCCACTTAGAATACAAGAAAATGCACTGTTCAAGTATAAGAAATAATTGGAAACATATTATATAGATCTGGGGATATTTGATATTCATGTCCTAGTTATGAATTATAGAGTTTTGAACAAAATAGTATCATCTGAGGCTCTTTTTCATAGCTCTTTCTGTTTTGATTAGGAGCTATGTAGCTAATGTCTCCTAGCTATCTGGTCCTCAGGATAATAAAGTTTGTGGAGGCGAAATACTCAGGCAAACGTTTTCATTGAAATTGAACCAGCTGACTTCACAAGTAATCCTCATCCATTAATTCCACAAATTCCCAATTGGCCCTTTACTCTGTGTAGTGTACCCTAGATAATGATGATATTGTAGCGCCCAAGTCAGTTATGGTCCATTCCCTCATGGCCCTGGCCTCTTTCAAAGACCAACAGAAGAAACAAGACCAGAGAATCTTTGAACTGTGCTTTTACACGGCAGTAGCATTCTTATGAGGTATTCAACAAAGATGATGAGCAAAGAAAAGACAATGGCATTATGGATTCCAGATATTGGCAGATGTTAGCAGTATGCTACATGGCTTAGATTAATTTTCACTGGATTCTCAAAGAATGAAATTGATTATCTGGTATCACAGAGAATCAGCAAACTTCAAGCTGCTTGGAAAATACTAACATAAGACTATGAGTGCCTCAAGGCAAAGTTACCTGAAACAATACATATCAGATGTCATCTACAACCTACACCTGAGACTCTGGATTCATACTGAAACTGATGATTTTTTTCTCTTTTACCCAATTTAATCTTTAAATGATGGATTAAAAATAAAAGGTTTTCCATTCATTGTCCTCTCTTAAGCGTATTCACCTTTTGGTCTCCTCTTCTGAACTCCAGACACATGGAGTCGGCTGTCTTCGGAGCCTGAGTTTATAGAGCAGACAGTCAAGTTCTGTTCTGAGTAGAATAAGGTCTTAGAAACTTCCTTCAAAACAGAATATTTATGAAGGGATGAAAACATCTATATCTTTAAGATTCCCGTGGTGCCTACTTATTGGCTTCCTCTTACACTTTGACAATCATTTATTTAAAGTACATACCATTGATTTACTCAACCACCAAGCATCCTGCTCTGAAGAAGGGCCATACCAAGTGGTCAGGAATTTTTTGTCTTACTTTCTCTATTTAAGGCAGTTATAAACTCAATGGGGAAATAATTACATTTCCACAATACTCTAGCTGACCACACTGTACAAGATCAGAAAGGAAGTCAATAATTATGTATATTCAGATAAATATGTGAACATCTTTTAATTAACCCACAAAAAAGCAAAATATATTATTATGCTCATAGGCCAGGTTAAGAGTGACCTAATTAAAGCAGCACAGCCAGATTGCTTTTAGAATTGAAAAGATTAGATTATTCAGTCATACACCAAGTAAAGTGATGAGTTTACCAGTGAGGGTGAATTTAAAAATATATCCAGGTTATTGCTAGACTCGATTTTGGTATGCCAAGGTGGAATGTGGTTAAAACTTATGGTGAATGTTTAAATTTTAAAATTTAGTACTATAAAAGACACATTGCCATTTATCCATCCTCACTTCGAACACACATGTGTTATATTAACCACTTCCTGAAAGTTTTGGAAGTCCTCTTCCCTGTGTGTCTTTACTTGCACTCACGGCTGTCTTAATGTCCTCAATCCATTCAGACATTTACTTTTCATGGTCATTTTGACTCTGAGGAAGAGCCAGAAGGCATGCAGTGCCAGATCCAGTGAATGAGGTGGATGAAGACACTGTGACATTTTGAGAAGCCAGCCTTGCCCACGGACAGCACTTGGCAGCAGTATCTGCTGTATTTTTGAACACACCTCATAAGACATTCACAAAAGAGGACTACTGGAACTTTTTCAGTAGATACACTCATTTATTTTCCTAACTGAATTTTATCTCAAACTTTCTTAGTTGGAACATTTTTACTAAATACCTATTGTGCCGAGAGCTATTTGCAGATGCCAGATCCTGGGCTTTTCAAGAGTCTAATATAAGTTGCTACCAAGAGCAAAGGGACATCCCCAAGCTACAGCTATAATCACACAGTTTTCTAATCAGATAAATGGAGGTTTTTTACTGAATAATTATAACTGAAACAAATGCTCTTTCCAAATTGAAGCTGTGGTGTTAGGAGAAACAAGGGGGGAAGAGCACAGAATTTTGCTCAAAATTCTTCTCTTTTCTGAAAAAAAGTACCACTGGTATTAGAAGAGGGTGGTGGCAGGAAGGCTTTCTGACAGGGTCTGCTGTGAGAAGACAAAAACAGAACAGCAGGGTTCTCCAGGGAGGCAAAGAGCCATTAAAGGCGTCCTTTGCTTCCAAGGTTAGTGCCCTGCTCCTCTAAAGACCTACCACATATGGCAAGTTCTGCAGACCAGAAAGAGGGTCAGAAAGGTATTTGCCTAAAAGGGCAAACCAGGCTCTTTTTGCATTCCCTGCTTGCCTAGGGTGTAATATTTTGGAGAGAGTGGAGCACTTCTGTCTCTCTGCCCAGCACAAGACAGTCTCATGCTGGAGAGTGTCCCCACTCACAGGCCTGACCTCTGGGTAGACCGAAGTATGTGTCTGAGCATCTGTCCTCCCTAGCACCTTGCTCTGCAGCTTTTTCATCGATAACTGCATGCTGCTCCAGGTGCAATCAGTGCTTCCGTGGAATACAAGGATCCAGACAGAGCCAAAGTGGTCCCACGCTGCACCCTGACACACAGTTCCCGGGATCCTACCTGCTAGCTGTGTTCTTCTCTTATACTTTAGTTCAATAAATGTTTCTAACTTGCTTCCTCGTGGTTAGACTTCCATACTTATTCTAAAGGTATGATGTTGTCTTGCTATGGGTCATTTGGGGAGATGTGGCTCAACAGTTCTCCGTTGGTGGCTGATACCCACTGACCCAGTTCCAGTCCCCAGCCTCTCTGTGTGGATCTGTACCCAGTCGGCCTCCAGGTACCAGAGACCCCCATCACACTCGCTCCAAATCTTCATCATTTCTTGTACTGCAGACATCTAATCTGGCTTCAAATTCCACATCTGGGAGCATGCCCATGGACATAACGTTATCCTGTGTGGCGTTTCTAATGCTTCCTGTTTTATATGTCCATCTGACCTCAATCCCAGACTAACATGACTCCCTCCTGTTTTCTACTGAAAGACAAAAGAGCAATAAAGTCAGAAAGTTAAACCTTAAAAGTAAACACATAAAGGTCTAAAAATGTTAATAGGATCATATGCAGAAAAATGTTGATAGATAAAAGTAAGATCCGTGTGTCTTTATAATATGCTGTTAAAATTTACTGAGAAATGTAATAGTAAAACAGAGTGAAGATTCTAGAAACTAAAGTTCCTGGGTTTTACTGAACAGAGACCATAAATAAATCACAGCATTGAGATGGTATATTGTAGGGTTAATTCTTTTTTTTTTTTTTTTTTTGAGACAGGGTCTCACTTTGTGGTTCAGGCTGGCCCTGAGCTCAGCCTCAAACTCACATCTCAGCAATCCTCCTGCCTCTGCCTCCCGAGTGCTGGGATTACAGGCGTGAGCCACCACGCCTGGCACTGTGGTATGTGGTACTGGTTGCTGCTGGGCGTGAGTCTCCACGCCCAGTATTGTTATGTGGTTACCGGGGATCGAACCTGGGCCCTTGTGCTTGCAAGACAGGCGCCGGAACCACTGAGCTAAATCCCCGGCCCTGTAGGGTTAATTCTTTATGTATTTTTTCTTTTATACAGGGGATTAAACTCAGGACCTTATCCTTGCAAGGATTAATTCTTAATTTAAAATAATCAGAAGTCACCCTACCTCTGCTCAGTCCTAACTAAAAAGCCAAAAGTTTAATCAGTTTTAGTACCCAGAATGATACGGCTTTGAGGGTTTCAAGTGAGTCAGAACACTAAAGACTTAGAAGTAGTCAGTACAAACAACTGGCTAGATTCTGTGGTTTTGTCTAACGCTATGTGTCTAATAACTTCGTAATGCACTAAACCTGACTGAATTTAGTTATCCCTGCAGACCCTGCCCTTTGGTGTCCTAGTGACTTAGGTACTCTGGTTTCACACTGTATAAAAATATTTTACAGAAATGCATATTCAGTTGTGTCATACGTACTCTTTATTTTTGATTACATGCTCTGAGTTTTCATAAGATGAAGCATTTGGCAACCATCAAATGTCATCAATCCCAACAGCTCAGAAGCATTGTGTATTTACCTGAAGCTTCTAGAATGTGAGGGAGCTCCCTAAAAAAGTGCTTCAGATTCTGTTTACCCTGCATGTTTCCCATTTACATAGTGCCCACATACAGGATATTCAGTAACACCATGATGGATGGATGGATGGATGGATGGATGGATGGATGGGTGGTGGATGATGGATAGATGGTGGATGATGGATGGATGGATGGTGGGTGGATGATGGATGGATGGTGGATGTTGGATCGAAGGATGGACAGTGAATGGGTGGATGGATGAAAGTTAATCATATCAAAGAAATCACAGGCAAGAAAGTATGTGACTGCTTTTTCAATTTTTTAAATCTCTAAAACAAAATAACTTCAGAAATTTGAAACTGCTGAGAAACAATCATGAAGCTCACTAAGGAATTTTAAAGTAAAAATTTTAAGAGAGCAATAGGAAAAACATCCTCAGCTTTGTTAGTCAGCAGGGCAGTACTTTTTAAAAACCACAGGGATATGTCACTGTGCATTCAGTTGATGCCAGGATGAGGGATAAAAGGAATTTTATACATTGATCTTTGTTATGTAAACTGTGGCAAGTATATCAGAAAACAGTGTGTGATACCATATAAAGGGAGAAAGGCAATTAACACATGATCCATCAGTTCTACTTACTCAAGTGAAACAGAATATGTATCCACTTAATTACTTTCATAATTAAACATATCCCCAGATTAAGAAGAACTCAAATGTCTAATCCAAATCAATAGGCAAAAGAATGAACAAATTATGGTTTCTCCATACAGTGAAATATTGCTTAGTCAAAAGGGGAACAGGGCCCTGATTGAAATTTCTGAACCTGTGAGGTAAAATTGAGCTTTCCCCCATATAATTTAGTTAGCCCAAATACTTGGTCACAGCCAAGGAAAGTTAGCACAATATATTATAGGCATTATCAAAATTAATCCTCCAGAACCCTGCAGGATATGTGATGGAGACTGGGGAAGTACAGCAAATGGCAAGCAAGACAGGGCTTGTGTCTTCATTGTCCAGACAGGTGAAGTTTCCCACTTGGAAGGCCAGAGTGTCTTCGGGCAAGAAGCCAAACCTTTATAATGGGAAAACGGAGTCCCCGATATAATTACATCATTTTTCAGAAGAATTTTTAAGAAATTTCTGAGACAGGCAGTGAGAGAAAGAGAAGAAAAAGTGATTATGTTTTTGTCTCTGGAGTCTGTCTGTAAATTGAAACGAACAGTCCGTAGGAAGAATGGAGCATCTGAAGGCCACTTCCTAGTCCCAGTAGTTTATTACCTGCTCCCAGGCAGCAAGAGGACCTCGGCTGTCCCTGTAGACATTAGTGCTTTCACTCTTTGTGGTCTGCCCCAAATGGTAAGAATTCCTCTAGAAGGCAGAGGCGATGTGTTCTGCCAGTTTGCAGTGCTAAAATCAAGGGAACTGGATGAGAAGGAAAGAGATCAGGTCCTGAAATAGAAATTAGTAAGCTGAGAACTATATGATTGAACAAATCTTATTAAAATCCATCATTTCATGTGAAACTTTCAAATAGCATATTTCTATCTTACATGTAAAACTATTTAAATACTATTTTAGTGCTAGGCATATAGTTGGATGTGTAGACCAACAAGACAAATGGGAAAACTAGAAAAATATCTGTTCTCCGTAATTTTCTGAAATTTTGTCATTAAAATGAGTATTTAATTTTATTATACATTGTTTTTAGGATACTACTTCTTTAAAGATGAATAATTCCATATCATTTCCAACACTTCATTGGAGGTTGTCATGGCTGATGAAGTTCATGCTAAGACGTCACTGTTCTCCCAATAGTTTTCCTTTGTGTGTGACTTTGTACTTTTCTCTGACAACTTCTAAAATTCTGTCATTGTCGTGGCTATCTGGAATTTTGACAAAAATATATGTTGGAGAGCTTCTTTTTACATTGTGGTTGGTTAGTGCTCTACAAGCCTCAATTTTCCATAAACTGATACTTGGAAACTTTTCTATTATTATTTCTATCAACAAAATTTTCATTCTGTGCGCTTTCTTCTAATTTCTCTGTAACTCTGTATAACTATAACTTAGTCTTCTTAAAATCGGTCTATAAATCCTGTGCTTTTTGTTGATGTTGTTGTAATACTGGAAATTAAATTCAGGACTTTGTATTTGTGAGACAGGCACAATGCCACTGAGCTACATTATTTCTGTCTGATTTCTTTTTGTAAAGTATCTTTGGTAAGTTTATAATTCATATTTGAACTATTTTGGTGAGCTCTTCCAATTTTTAATTTGTTTTCCCCATGTTGACATTAGTCTTTTGTAAAGCAGTTCCATAACCTTTTGGATCATCTCTTCTTCCTATTTGCCAAGTTTCTTTATTCCTTGTTTAATCAATTTGTAAAGTTCCATTCCTTGGTACTTGCTTTTCTCCATCAGCATCCCCTGTGTATGTCTTGGAGCAGTGGTAAGGCTTTGGGAGCCTTTGTTTTCTCATCTTCTCGTGCTCTTGGGTGTGTGCATATATATACTGGTCTCTCTCTTTTTTATTTTTTTTTCCCTTTGTGCACAGAGTTGAGGTCAAGCAGAGTGAGGAGACAGAGTGTAGTTGATACTAAGATCTTCTTAGTTAGATACTGTCTCTCAGTCTTTAGCTTTATTTGTCCAGAGATAGTGGTCATCCTTTCAGCTATTTTATTCAGATGGTTTGGAGGAGTGAATTTAACTACAAGTTAAAACAACACCAAGAAATTTGAGCCTATATCCCTAATGTTAAATTTTACATTCACATTTTTACCCTTTATCAGTACTCTTTACAGCTTGTACTCTATTGTTAGAAGCAGTTGGTCTGCAGTGAGGAATAAAGGAAGGAAAGATATGAATGGATGGGTGAAAGAGGAGGATAATTACATAGAATGTAAGAGAATAAAAGGTAAATAGGAAGTTGATAGGAGATAATAATAGGTTGAAAATTAGGTAGGTGATCAAGTTATGTTGAAGGTCTTTTATAGTTTAAGTGAATAGTTGGTAGTAGGGTTTTAAGAAGATATTGTGTGGGTCAAAGCTAGGTTATATGAGAAGGGAAGTGAAATTTGGCATTCAGTAAAGCTACCATGTTGGTGTATTTAAACAGATATATTTATGCACCCATAAAGTAGAGCAGAGGCAAGGGAAGACAAGAGGCTTGGTAAAATAAAGAAAAGCAAAAACAATAGAGAGGACATGTTTAATGATAAAAGTAGGCGTACCTGAGAAAGTAGAATATAAGAAAAAGACTTGAGAAGAACTTTAAAAGTAGGAGAACCAAGTTAAAAATAAGAAAATAGCATTTCTATAAGTGCTAGTGTTGGAGAAATGAAGCAGGGAGACCCAGAGAGGGAGAAAAAATCAACAAGTAAATCACAGCAGAAAGAAAACCAACAAATGAATCCAGAGAAACCCAAATCAAACAATATAGCAAGAGAAGTTAGGTGCAGTCCCCACCTTACCATTGTGCCATGCAGCCTCATGACCACACAGCTCCCTTCTTTCCTCAGTTGTGGGGGGAGTTGGTGGTCACAGGTGTGCGGCAGGGAGAGTTTGTTGTCATTCTGCCCAGAGTGACTGGGTGTCCTTAACCCACCATGAGCACCAGCATAGATGCTGTTGGGCCGTCGTGTTTGCTCCAGTGATTGGAGACATAGAGATGGGGAGAAAGGGCAGTATGTGCAGAGTCTGCCCCAGGAGGCTGCCCTTTGCCTGACTGCTCATTTCCTCAAGATATTTGGAAGCTCTTATGCTGGCTGCTCCCTGGGGCAGCAGGGGCTTCAGGGTAGTGCGGTTCAAGTAGGTACAGGTCAGCCCTGGAGACACTGCTTCCCCCTTTTACAACACAGACATCCTGTCTGATCTCCACACCTTTCCTTCCTAGTTAATTTTCTGTTTCAGAGCGTAAGAATCTCCCCTACTTCAGAATGCCTGTCTTCAGTGCATCTTCTCTGCTGGCCTCCGACACCATTCCTCAGGTCAGCCATGTTGCTCCCCTTAAACCTCTTAAATTAATACTTTTGACAGTGAAATGGAATTGCCCAGGCAAAACATTAACCAGCACTTGTGGGGGAAGTTTTTGATGATTCTTTGCATAGATTTCATCAATGAATTCTAATTGATAAACAGTACAATAGAATCAAATAATGTGTTACCAGAGAAAAGGAATAAACCAATTTATTTTTCAAATATCTTTTACAAAGATTATTTTTTAAAAGAGTGTCTTCTTCTGATCAACGTAGGCTGTGTTCCCTGAAAGCAGAAAGATAGCCTAGAATTATCTGAGACCTAAACACCAGCTCAGTGTCTGGAATAATAATGTTCCCAAAAGGACCTAATGTAAATATTATTTTTCTCCTGTTTGATTATTCTGAATAACATTTGTACATTATATGAATAATAGCAAAGTGTTTGATTATCCAAAGAAAAAGCCAGTATTTGAAGCAGTGCTATTCACAATGGAGTTAAAATAGAGACAAGGTAATATTTTGATGGGGCACCTTGACAGAGAAGATCCTCTTCACTATTGAAATTAAGATCAGTTGAGAGTCTGCCTTGGGCTTAATGATCATTGTTCATGTTTCTAGATGAAGAAGGTTGTGTAACTGGCAGGATATCCATAAAGAAATTCTGAGGATTTCATAACATTTAATATTTGTTTGCATAATTTGATTTGAGAAACTTTTAAGATATATATAGTAGGAAATGTTAGCTAAACAGTAGAGTAATATAGGGAAAGTATGGGTGAAAGAGGCTTCTGGATCACGTGGTATCCTCTGACAGTGGTTAACATTTAAGGCATGAGTTTCAGGGCAGATTTGACTCTCTCATGTGAGACTTCTGCTAATATCTTAAATTTTCTGAGTGTCAAAGCTATAAAAGTTTTGAAGAATATCTGGAGACCTAACAGTAGCCAAAAGCTGCAGAATGTACAGTGTAGTGGTCTTAGTCTGTACCACACTGAGAAACAATTCCAGCACCCATGGTTTAAATGAGGAGAAGTTTAGTGTGGCTAATGGTTTTTAGAGAATTCAACCCATGGTGGTCTGGCTTCTAGACAGGAAGAGCATGGAAGTAGGAGGAGGAAAAGCTGCTCACATCATGGTGAGCAGGAAGCAGAAAAAGAAGGGAGGTATTAGGATATAACTTCTCAATGTGCCATGTCTGAGCATGTGAGTTTGGGGCCACAACTGAGATCTAAACCACAGCCTTGCAAAGACTCACCAGGAAGAGAAAACACAGTGGCACACATAGGAGAGGGAGATTCCACAGGCAGGGACTATGCTTCTTGGGGAGGCATCAGCATGAACACACAGGAGGTGACACGCAAGCGAGTGCAGTGCTGACCTCAGCCCTGCACACCACCTCAGTGCATGAATCAAGTTGTTTCAGAGCTTGGCAGGGTAGGCAGGATATCACATGTGACCGACTATGGCAGTCTCCAGACAGGCGTGGGAGGGCCTCAGCATTCCTACTGAGTACCCCAGCTGTAAGCAGAATGCTGTAAGCTGGGTAAGCATGAGTTTTCATCGGGGCTTTGTCACCACAGGTGAAGGTCCTTTCCACCAGCCTGATTCCAAGGAAGGCCCTCACAAGAATCAAGCCAAAATAAGTGCTTTTGTAGAAATTAGTAATATAATTAGAATAAAAGTCATGGAATAAAAATTGTATAAATTGTATGCAATAAAAATCATAGAATAAAAATTAGAGGAAAATTCACTATTATGAGCTAAAACTATTAAAAGAATTGAGTTGGCAAACAGTCATTAAGCCTGTGAGCTAAAGTGGGCCATGACATGAACAGCCCTGAGGGTCAGAAGCCAAGGTCAACCGTGATCACCAGGCGAGAGAATAGTGACCAGGACTGTCTCGAGCATAGGAGTGGCTGAGCAGGGAACCTGTGGTGGGAAAACTCCCTACTAGGCTCGGATTGTTGCTGTTTCAAACCCAAGTGGAACTGAGGATAGTGTCTCCTCCCCATCTCTACATAAGCTGTGTTAGTTACTTGTCTCTCGTTGGTGAGACAAAATATCTGACACCCAAAGTTGAAGGGGAAAGGGTTTATTTATTTCATAGTTTATAGAGGTTTCATTCCATAATCAGCAGGCTCCAAGGCAAGTTTGATATCAGACAGGCATCACAGAGAGTAACAACATGAGGCACACAAGCTAGCAAAGCAACAAGAGACATTAGCAGTGCCTTTCTGTTCATTTTATCTTACTCATCTCCTGGGATTATGTCAGTGCCAAGCTAATCCCTCACATACAGTGGTGGAGTGATCGCACACCTTTAATCCTAGCGTCATTCACTTGAGAATCACCCACTTATTACTACCTGAGGATTTGAGGGAACATCTAGGCCCAAACCATAACATGGACCATGAGCTTTTCTCTTTCTTCATCTTTTCACTAGTTGTCTTCACTGCTGTAGACACTCTGCCCTCAGTGTTTGGTCTTTGTGATGGAACTCCAGATTTGCATAATGTTAGCTATTCTACAGAGGCTCCTCTGCTCTCCCCGAGAGGCATTAGACATCGATCCCCTCTGTTGTTGGATGCGCAGTGGCTTCACAGTGTTGCCCTCAGCCCGCCTTCCTGAGTACCTGTGGGCTTCAACATTCTCTATTCACCTTTAGTTGCCCCAGTTTCTGTGCTATGTTTTCTGGTATGTGAAGTGGTCAAGGAATGTCTTAGTGGAAGGAAAGAAAGGAAGGGCAAGAGGGAGGAAGAGAGAGAAGTTACATTTTTCCCCAGCTACATTCTTATGTACATAGGAAGAAATTATTGAAAAAGAAAAGGAAAGAAAAAAACAGCAGCTAAAGTTCCTCCAGTGATGTGAAATTCTGTCTGGGAAACAGAAAAATTGGAAGGTAGAAAATTATTTATCTTTGTTTCTCACTGAAAGTTGTGATTTTGAAAAACAAAGCAGAATATTTGGAGAATAACAGCCAGACAAACAAATCGGACGAAATCACCAGAGTGCTGGGCAGCTGTGAACCCCCGAGAGCCCCTCAGGACCGGGGGAAGTGGCTCTAGTGACAGCCACGGCTGAATGATGAGGTGGCTTCATACTGACAGGGGAGGAGCTGGAAAGAAAGGAGCAAATGCAACCAGAAAGCTCATCGTTGTGGATGCAAACAACAGTTAAATGGAGGGAAAACAAGAACAGAGGCGGTGTGCCCGTGTTTCAGGAGGAAATAACTAGGAAAATGACTTCTAAGTAACTCTCGGGCTCGTGTGTCAGTATGAATGGTGGAGGGCAGCAGCGTGAAACAAAACAGGCTGTATAACACAGGCATTATTTCAGAAACAGCTTTTGAAGCAGAAATATACATAAAAGTCCATAGTTGTAATTTTTCCAATGTAACAAATAATCTAGTATCAAATGGTTTGTAGAGATACAAATGCATACATATCTGCAAAATGTGTGGAAAGATGGAAAAAAATTACAAACCCCAGGGTATCCTTTTAGTAGGTGGCTATATGCCCAGTATGTGCACACATACGCACACGCACACACATTTACACAATATCATCATAGTAAAGATATGAATTTTTCTTCCTCTGTTTTAATTTAACATTATAACAACTTTCTAGAGCCAATAAATATTCTTTGAAGGTATATGTTTTGATATAAATATTTTATCATATAAATAGACATGAAATATTTAAATATTCCTCTATTTTAGATATTTTGAATTTTTCCATTTTCCATTTTGAAAAATAAATTGCTTACATCTACTTAAGGAAGTCTTTAAATTTCTACTTTAAAATATATCCAGAGAAATGGAAAAGGGATGGCAAATATTTCGCATTTTAATGTATTCTTACTATGATAGTAAAGGCATAGTAATGAGAATTTTGGAAATATAAAAATGTCTTATAGTAAATATAAACTTCTAGGAAGATCTACAGTGAGGAAGTGCTCGATGTGTGTATTCGAATTCTGGGACATCATTTCTGTGTCTCCAAAACCCCTCTTTCTGTTAGCTGTTCCCTTGGTCCTTTTTCCTTTCCTGTCTCCTCCTGATCTTTTGCTCACTGACTCTCTGCTCCATTCTCAGACATCTGTCCTCCTGCCCCGTGCTTCATGCCCATCTCTTTGGGAAGTGTAACTTCAGTTGGACAAGCTCTTTCCTGTGTCCTGAAGCAGCGAGTTTTACTGTGGACAGAGACTCTGGAGACCATGGAGGTCCAGTGCTCAGTCTGACCACAGCTGTCCACAAAGAATCCCAGCCTGGTTGTTTCTGCAAAGCACAATCCTGACTCGTCATTCAGACTGTCTGCACCATTTGTCCTCTGCAGCAAGATGGAGATAATGACTATAATAATTCCGAAAAGTAGTGAGATTCAGTGAGTCAGAACATGCAAATGGCTACCTATGTGCTTAGGAAATGTTAGTTCTTAATATGTTCACCACATACTGGCTTTTTTCCCATTATTTGTCTTTAACAAAAAGGAAATTGTGAAAGATTTACTTACTCGCAACATGTGTGTGTAGACAATCGACACATCTATTCTCATAAGCCCGAGTCACATCCTCATCGAGGTCAAGTAGGTAGGCAGAATCTCCAGCTCACTTCCCAATTCATCAACATGAACCCTCTTGCTTTTTCCACTATTTCTTGTTACAAGATACCCCAATGTGACCTGGCACTGTACAGTCTGTAGGACACAATTTCTATCAATTTTCTGCCTAACAGTTCTATTACAAAGTCACAACCCTACCCTACACATTGCTGTCTACCTGCTGTCTAACTAGGTGAGTTGGATCAAATGAATAAGAATTTCAAAGAGACTGTGAGAATGCAGAATTACACCATAGATTCAAAGTGATACAGATTAGCACTATTTAAGTTTTTGCTCCTTAGCTTCCTGTATTTTCCAAATAACTTACAGGACAGATTGGGAAAGTTAATAAAAGCAGCAAACAGGAAATGATGAGGTTTTTAAAAATAACTTTACAACATTTACAAAGATCAAGTAATTCTGCACAATCTAATAGATATATTAGTTATCTCGAGGAAAATGTATACAACTAATGAGTGATATAAAAAGAGATCTAAACAAGTAGAGAGATAAAACGTGTTTAAAAACTGGTATACCGAATGTTTTAATGATGGCAGCCTTTCAGAATTGGCTTATAGAGTAAATAAAATATTAATCTTCATTCCAACAGTCTTTTCTCTGGTGAAAAGAAATCAACTGATTCAAAACTGTATATAGGCAGGCGAAGTGCCAAGACCAGCCATGCTTTCTGAACGAAGACTGTGGGAGGTATTGCTCTACCAGACAGAAAGAAATATTCATTAGAAGAGTGTAATTATGGCACAAGATGAACAAAAATCAAAATGCAATAGAACAGAGAACTCAAAAATCAGCACAAGCATTTATGGAGGGTAGGTTATGACCAAGATAGTGATAAAATGTAAATGTAATAAAAATACTGATTTTAATGAATGGTGCAATGAGTATTAGGTATAGATATGAAAAATTAAATTAGAATGCTACATCTTATCAATTCCTGTTCCATCACAGAATTAAATACAGAAAGACTACACTGGTAATATGGGGAAATACCTTAATAATCATTAATAACCTTGGGTTAAACATTTTTCACACAAAACTTCCAAATTATAAAGAGAAAAAAAAAACATAAGCATTTCTGTGCATGAAAAGATGCCATAAATAGAGTGGAAAGCAAAACCACAGGATTGCGACAAAGAGACGTGGTTGACTTGGGAATGACATTGTCCTAAGCCAGTGAGCTTGCTTTATTTCTGGCTTGAGTCCCATGTGGAAGCCAGACAGCATGGAACATAATAGAAATTTTGCTCACATTCTGACATTGCATACACTGTCATTTCTGCTTTTCAATTCTGTCATTCGTGTTCAGTTTTTCTTTGTGTCTTTATAGGCATTTTAGAGGAAATTTCTGGGCAAGCTCTAGACCAAATCCCACTTACATATTTTCTCATGTGCCTCAAATATTTTCTTGTTTTTACTGTATCTATAGCATTGGCATGAGTTTATGATATAGATATAGTTCATGTTTTCTTGTGTCCTCTGAAAATTATATAATAATTTCCCATGTTCCAATATGATTTTATAGAATATTTCTAATGGATAATTAATTACAGTTCAATAATTGTTCAATTTGTGATCAAATCCATCCTTTTCTCATCAAAAGACTGTATAGATTCGCTTTTTCAAAGACAAAAAAATCACCAGTGGCGACTTCTTAGATGGCATATAAAAGCTGCAAGGTTATATTTTTAGATTAATGTTCAGGAGTGAGATAACTGGGTCAAAGTATATAAGTAGCCTTATGCTTTTAAAATGTATTATGACACTTTTCGTAGTATCAAAATATATGAAAGTGCAAATGACCATATATTTCAGGATAGGAAAAGAAATGTGACATCTTAATTATCATTCATATTTGATAATATGGACCTCTGGCAAAGATGTCCCTGACTAGAGGTACTTTTTCCTTAAGAAAACACACAAAAAAATGGTTCTTTATTCCTTCTGTCTTCCCTGTCTCAGCTCCTAAGTCCACGCGGCCACACAGCCCACCTGTGCTGATTGCTGCCTTAATCTACCTCAGCAGGAGATCCTACTTCCTTACTCTCAGACATCTCTAAGGCATCTCCTTCTCTTCCTGAAGTCACACCTCTCCACACACACATTGCACAATGACCTAGCTGCTTCGACCCTTGCTGAGCTTCCTTGCATCCTCGTAGAGACACCGCTTCCCTTACAGAGGGAGCCACCCTAGCCCACTGGCTGAAGCTCCAACACTTGCTCTCCATCCCAGAGCAGAGCTGGCCCTTTCCACATGAGTCAGAGCTTCACTCTCACTGCAACTACCCATCAGTGTCATGCTCACACCCTCCTCGTGACCTGTGCTTACGAAACTCAGGTGGAAATTCCCCCAGATATATTAATGGAACCGAATTGTACCATTTGTGTGCTTATGCCTAACCTTCACCAGATTTTTTGCATTTCTTTGGGAGAATTATGAGATACAATCAAAAGCTACAGTGATATTTAATCTTTTACAAATCTATTACAATTATTTTCCTTTAAAGAGTCTCCTTCACTTTAAACCCTTATTCCATCATTCTTGCCACTTTTTTGAGCAGTTCAGGAAATTCTTCTTTGGTAAGTGTCATGGATGCCCCAGTTGCCTGGGTCAATTCAAAAACTTTACTTTTCATTGACATTTTGATTTTGAGTGACAACGAGAAGTCATGCAGTACCAAATTAGTCAATAAGGCACAAAAAATGACAATATGGGGCTGGGGATTTAGCTCAGTTGTTCCAGAAGTTATCTTGCACCCCAAGGGCCTGGGTTCCATTCCCTGGTAACCACATACATTACTGGGTGTGGAGACTCACAGCCAGCAGCAATCAGTACCATATACCACAGTGCCAGACATGGTTGCTATGCCTGTAATCCCAGCACTCAAGAGGCTGAGGCAGGAGGATTGCTGTGATGTGAATTTGAGGCTGAGCTCAGGGCCAGCCTGAATTACAAAGCGAGACCCTGTCTCAAACAAACAAACAAACAAACAAAATATATATGTACAACTTTTGTATTTCACAGAAATGGGCATAAATGTTTTGAATCACTTAAGGACATGAAGGTAGCCACAAAGCAACCATCACAAACAGAACTTCCACAGCTGCTTCAGAAAGCCACAAGAATGCTAGGAAAAGTATGGTTGCAGCAAGGGGAAACACTGTGAGGAGGATTAAGAGCAATGTATCTTTTACTGTAATCATTTTTTTAATTTTTATTTAATGTTCACCATAATCGCAGTTATTGACATACATGAGTGCATGTACCCCTGTCTCCACTGCCATGCCCAGCACAGGACCAGGTGCCTGTGGGAGCTGCAGGGGAAGGACTACAAAACAGAATGGCAGTGTACTCGCCTCGATGAGCTAACGAACAGTTCTTTCTCTGGTGCTGAATGAGCAGCATTTTAAAGATGAAAGGGTGTGAGCCAGTGTTGCGAGCTATCTGTGACAAGAGCGCATCTGAGACTTTGTGGAAACACACGATGAAGGGTTGAGATCATACTTCGTACAGACACTGGTAACACAAACCAGTCTATTAACACGAACAAGTTAGAAAAGGTGCCTGGAATCAAAGACAAATTTCCATTTCCAGTCAGAAATGGTGAACAGAACAGCAGCAAATTCTGCTGCCCTGGCTTTCACACGTAAGAAAAACTGGACTGCTTTCCAGACCTGCACCTCCCCATATGGCTTTAACTCTTGTCTGTCACCTGGACTGTGGAGGTAGCTGTGTCCTGGTCCCTCTCTTCTTCCAAGCCCCTCCAAACCATTTTCAATACACCATTGACTGTCCTGAAAAAACATGAGCCAGATATTGTCCTTCTCCTTCCCAATCTAAGCATCTTAATAAGTTTCAGTTACACTCAGTTTTAAAAACTGTTATTTTGTATCCATCAGACTTACATCATATGGCTCCTGCCATGTCGAGCTTCACCTCCTACTAACCTGCCCTTTGTTCTTTTTCTTAGTGTTATACTGACCTCCGTGCTACTCTTGAATGTCAATCATCCCACATGAGATCTGACACTTTTTTTTCCGGCTAGGACATTTTCCTCTCAGACATATGCATGACTGCTTCTCTCTCTCTCTCTCTCTCTCTCTCTCTCTCTCTCTCTCTCTCTTTCTCTGTCTCTGTTTCTCTCTGTCTCTTTCTCTTTCTCTCTCTCTCTCTTTCTCTCTCTCTCTCTGTTTCTCTCTCTCTCTCTCTCTCTCTCTCTCTCATGTCACCACTTTAAATGTCAACTTCCCAACCTTAATATTTAGTTTTCTGATTTATTTCGGTTCTGTATTACCTAGTGCTGTCTAGTTTAGTATGTTTTAATCTTATACATTGTCTACCTCCTCCACGGAGTACAAGTTCCGTGTGGAAATTGAAGTTTGCCAGTTTTTTATGTTTTATTGATTTTCTAAAGCTTTGCACAGTTTCTAAAGAACAGACAATCACAAAGTCAATTGGGAGTAAATAGTAGCTACCATGGAAAAGAAGAATTTCCCTTTTGACCCAGTATTTGTCAAAGAGAATGGGACAGAAATGAAATGATATGATTCACATTTTTAAAAATATAGCTTAATATAGTGAGGGGATACTTTAAGTATGTTAATGGTAGTGTGTCTCTTATTACAATAAATATTCTTGCTTTAAAAATATAGAGCTTGAAAAGGTTGAAACAGTAGCATTTTGGGATAGAAAACAGTAAGGCTGAGTGCTTGCATTCCCTCCAGAATTCCTAACTTGAAGTCCAGCACCTAAGGTGAGATTGGAGGTAGGACTTTGTGGACGTGATTACGATGAAACAAGGTTACAAGGTGGAGTCCTGACCCAATAGGGTTAGTGTCCTCACAAGACATACCGCAGAGCCACCTCACTCTCTACCTCGTGAGTACACAGAGAGAATGTGGCCATCTTCAAGGGTGAGAACCCTCATCTGGAACCTGTCTGGAACTTCTCAGCCCCCAGATCTGTGAGAAAAAATTTTTTTATTGTTTTAAGCCATCTAATCTGTAGTATTTTGTTATGGAACAGAGAATATACTAATATATGTGTGTACTTTAAAAATCACCTAAGTTCCATGCTTAAAAAGAGAAAGAAACTAAACCTAGAGTTAAGTAGTTTTGCAAAGGACACAATCATTATAAAGCAAAATTGCAAAATTAAATCCAATATCAGATTGCATTTACCAGCATTCTCTACTTACAGTGCTAACTCATGTACCACCCTATGTAATACATGATCAATATAAGTCAGGGGTCTGCAGATCTGTTATCTCAAAACTGTTCTTCCAAATGCTATGCCAGGAGTTTTGCCATAAAAAGTTAATGGCGGTGATTTTTTGCAATACCTTATAGGGGCATTTAATTGATTTTTCCCCTACAGTTGTATTTGTTTTGCCAATAAATTTTTCTTACCCATATAAAGAAATGATAAAGGGAAAAAACAGTGCTGGAAAAACTCTGGACAGTGATTCTCTAAAAATAATTCTCTCCTTTAGAGATGTACAAAGATAGATTCCCTTAATATAGGCATATTTTCTGCTAGTACAATTGGTCCTCATTCAAAAGGTGGAATGAAAGCTACTCAAATTTTATTGTATTTCAAAAGTCCTATGACTTTTCAGAGTCCTGTTTCCTGGACACGTTTGAAAAGTACTGATACAACAGCATGACACAGCTTCTCAAAAAGCTATTATGAGCCCAGGCTGAATCAATAGAAGAAAAGTGTCCAAATCAAAGCAATCTCAGTCCCTCTGGACTTGGCACTATTAGAACATATATATGGTTTTATATATTGCCTATTTCTGGGTCATATATTTAAGGTGTTATCGACTAGGAGGCAGAGGTAGGACTGAAGGAATGGGAGATGGCTACAGGAATTGGGAAAGTGAAGACCTAGAGAAACAAAAAGTTGTTCTCAGAATTTTAAAAGAGCTGAAATAAAGCTGAAAGCATTGATTTATTTTGTATTTTTCCATATCCAAAACCAAGCTTCATACCCACACACCACAGAGAAGGTTTTGATTTAATACAAGGACAGCTAGACTTGTTACCCTGGAAGTGCACCCTAATGAAAGCAAAACATATTAGAAATTTAGTTTCAGATCACCACTGCATGTAGGAGAAATCCTATTTAGGTGGTGATCTCAAACTGCTGACCTCAAAATGCCTTTTCAATGTAAAGATTCTTTTGTTTTGTGAGTACAAAGATCTGGGTCATTGTTTTCTACAGTGAATATGTTACAGCCACCATATGTAATCGGTTGGGTCCATCCATACCTTGGGAATAGGAAAAGATATGACAAGAAGGCCCGGGGCCCATAGTACCACAAAGGAGGGGACTCCACAGACTCCGTCCGTGCTCATGGCAGAGAAAGTTTGCACTGAGGTAAATTGTGTTCCTGGCAGCTCCCCTTGCACCACGCGAATCAGTGCCTTAACTGTCCTTGAAACTCTTTGAGACATTCCTTTTTTACCTGTTGACATGTCTGTGAATGCTGCATGAAAGGGAGAAAACATTTGGAGAAATACTTCAAAAATATTATATCAAATTATTATGAATTATGGTAATATTACCACTTTAAATTCATGAAAAAAGAATATGTAAGAAACTAAAATGTTTCCAAAACTTGTGTGTAAGATGACATAGAACATACTTATCCATAATTACCATCTTATCCTTTTAATCATACCAGTTTAACAATGGAACCTTTACCTTTTGTTCTGGATTTTCTTAAGTCATCTTTTTTTGTTTCTTTTATGAGTTTTTTCCAAAGATATTTTCCTTCTAACATTTTCATCTATTGTTTTCATTTTTTATTTATGTTTACATTATTTCTTTTTAAAGTTATCCTTTTCTTCTTTTAAAAGGTCTTACTTGAATAAGTACATGCCCTGAAGAAAAAAGACTCAGTGTTCTTTTGCATTTTTATTTGATTTCTTCAGTCTTCAAACTTATCAAGTGAGCAGAAAATCTGTATTGCCCCTAAGTATAAATGCTTCACTTGTTAGTATCTAGCAGAAAATACCATGTCCAACCAATATACAGATTTTTTTTTCCCTGTGCTACTGGGAATTTAGAAAACAAAAATACATCCTCAAGCTCTAAAAATCAACCCCCTCACACATAGCTCTTTAAGAATAGCATATTATTTTTAATGGGTATGTAAGTGTTTAAAGAAGAGAAAAATAAAATTACCTTGTCCTTTACATAAAAATTAAAGATGATGGTTCAAGGAATGACTTCATCTGGGAAATCCTTGAAGGTTTTGCCCCTATCCATTTCCCAAGAGTTGCCTTCCACTGCCACCTATTCCCGAAGTGGTGTCCTGTGGAAAGATTCCGAGCACAGCTGTCCTGGGCTCCTCGGAGCCCACGTCCCTTCTCCAGGCCTCATCCGTCTAGTGCAGCACCATCTCCTCCACGAGGAGGCTCAGCACCCTCAGCTGAGTCAGCCCAGAGCGCAGCATTTGGGCACCAGTCTCTGCTTTTCACCTTCTGCAGCTCCTTCAGAGGGATCCACTGTTCACCCAGGTCTTCCTGAGTGACAGGAAAAATGATGGTGTAACCCACCCTGAGACACTGCGGGTTCGCAGTGCCCTCATACGACACCCCTCACAGTTAATTTCACACTAGAAGGGCGCGGTATGCATAGAGTGGTAGTGGGAATCTGAAGTCTATATTACACAAACATTAGCCTGTAGGCAGCCTTTTTCTCAGAGCTGTAATTACATATTGATATTTTCTTTATTTCTCACAGTTTTCTTTGTTCTACATACAGTGTTTTAAAAATTTGTCTTTCTTGTGATGTATCTTTCAAATATTTATGGATGCTAATCCCATCTCTATTATAGAGCTTTTTTATATGCACACTTCTTTTTCTTCCCACTTTAATCCCTATGATTTATTCTTCTTTTGTTCCAATTTGCTCTTTCAGGGACCTTTTTGCCATTTCATGAGATTAGATATATTTCAGAAAACTTAATGTAATAACAACTTTGGAAATACTTTGGTCTGAGTCATGTTTTAGCACAAGTCCTCATTCTATATACAAACTCATCTACCATTTTGTGTCTAATTATGTGATGGCTTTTTGACAATGATTCTTTGTAAATAGAGACATGGGTACTGTTTTCTTTTTCTAATATGGTAACTGCATTGTGGAATAAAGAGAAGATAGATTATTCATTGAGTAAATACTTACATATTGGAGCTCACTTTCCTTTATTGTCATCATGTTATATTCTTCACATGCTTTAAATACTCAGGAGATCTTGTTGAGTAAACATAATTAAAAGCATATAGTGTTTCCTGAGGATTTATATTCTGCATGGAGTGCTCACTGTTCCTTCTCTGCTGAAAGAGTGTCTCTGTGTGTGGAACTGTCACCTGCGGAAACTCAGCGGGAAGACCAGCCCGCTGACTGACAGGTGAGGGGTAGCGAGGAGCCTGTGGCCACATCAGAGATGCCCGGACTCCTGAGGAGAAAATTAAATTTTGATTGCAAATATTCCCAAATGGAAGAGATGTTATTTTCTTTCATAACATGCGCAAGAATTTCCCTCCCAAAATTGCTCCATAACCTACCTTTCATTGAGCTCCAAAAGTGAAGAGGAAGAATGTTTCTGTAGAAGATTCCACTTGTATACTGTCAGGATAAAAACTGAAAGATACACCTCCCATGCCTGTGTCGTTTTCTTTAAAATCTGTGATGAGTGACGTGCATTTAAAATTACAAATTTCATATATTTGTGTGTTTCTCCTCCTTTTATAATCAGAGAGATTCGTCTATATCCATACCACCCTGATTACCTCCTCATCTCATCTATAATCAAAGAGATTCACAGAGATAACATTTTTAAGGGACCAGTAAATATATTCAAATTATTCTTTTTTCTGTTATGGACATAGTGTGCAACCATTTTTTCCTTGTAAATAACCTAACTATTTGGGAAAAAGATATACCCTCTGGATGATAGTGAATAAAAACTTCAGTGAGTGAAAGTCAGCTTCTAGCCACTATGATTTCTCCAGCCCACTCACTATGTGTCCTGGTGCAGCTGGTTTTGTTGGTTGCCGCGAAGCTCTTCCTCCTAGGCCTTATCCATTTTGTATTTATGAGCATCCAATAAAGACAGAAGCTAAGAAGTAAGAGGGAGGGAAAAGAGAGAGTGGACATAAGATTTTGGGGGAAATCAATAAGTACCATGTGAATGCCATATGATTTGTACCAATAGCCATTTTCAAGTTCATTGTACATGTTCATATGTGAATACATAAATGTCGGAGCAACTTACATTAAGAAGAAAACCTCTATTTCTGTGAATAAATAGGCTAAAACAAATAATAATTTTTTTCTGTTTTCCCTGATGGCATGTTCATATTACGATTCATGTAACTTTTTTCAAATACTTTTTCTCAGCAGGCCCCCACAGTTGGATAATAGGTGCTTTTGCAAAGCTGTTGAATGACTGAATCAAGGAAATGCTTGGGCCATGTTTCCTGGCTCTACGATCTGTATCTAAATTTTTATCTTACTAAAAAATAACATTCAGGGAAGCTGATCTATTTAATTGAAAACATAAGAACCTGGATGTGGTGGCATACATCTGTGATCCCAAAGATTGCAGAGGCTGAGGCAGGAGAACCCTGTGGCTTGGAGACCAGCCTGGGCTATGTAGTTAGTTCAAGGTCAGCCTGAACTGGATGAGTAGACCCCATCTCAAAAAACAGAGCAACAGTAACACAGCTAAGGACATTTTACAGGGTAAAAAATGTTTCAGCGGAGTAGCATGTTTCAATAAATTAATCTGCCTACAGACTTGTTATCAACTGTAAGTTACCAAGACTTAACCAGAAATCTGCCTTTTCCAACTAGTTTTCTTATGTAGAAGCTCTTAAAGTGAACTGAAAAGCATCACGCTCTACTTCTGAGAAATCTGAGGTCGTCTTCAAGCATAAACTGTTCCCCTTTCACAAGTGCATATCACATTATAATGCAGCACGTGAGGCTTGGTAGAGGTATTTTAGTTGTAGTTATTTTTTCCTGTTTCCTATGCCACAAAAATCATACTTCCGTATACCTGTGTAGTTCCTAGGAAGGGTTTTCGGGGGATCTTTGGCATGTACAATTATTTATCTTCAAATATTTGTAAATGCAAGTGCTAGAGGATGAGACAGAATATAGACAGCTAATCTCACGGCTGCTCTGAGTGACAGGCGCGGAGGAACACAACATTTCTGAGGAAGCGAAATGTCAGCCTGCAAAATTGCCTTTCCTAGCTGGATATTGGCCCTTCGTGCACAGAAATGAAGACAGAAATCATTTGCCAGACTCCTGGTAATACTGGCAGCAGCTGCTTCACCGTGTTCATTAATTAATATTGCATGCCTACTTTAAAAAGCAATGGGAACGATTTCAGCATTAACATGTTTAGAAAAATGTTTTAATATTGGGAGTATTTCTGAAGCTGATATCTATACCAATATCTCTAGCCACTGAAAATCCACATATTATTTACTTTGAAAATAAAGTTTCCTATGTGGTGGCCCTTAAGAGTATTCGCTGCTTGCAGTTTGAATTATTGAAAAGTTATCCAGAACCAAGAAATAAGATGCATGAAAATGCTTTCATTGCTTCTGTCAGCAAGTGAATGATTCCATTTAAATTAGCCTCAAGTTGTCCTGCAGAGCCCTGTCTACACTCCCTGCAAACGCCTGCCACACTCCTCTTCTGGCAGACAAATGGGATTGACACGTCCAAGATGGAGAACGGAAGCACATGAACGGGGGTCTGCTAAAACATAATAATAATAATAATAATAATAATAATAATAATAATAATAATAATGAAGTTTGCGCTGTGATGCTCAGGATATGCTCTTCGTGTATGTACATTTGTTTCTTAAGTGTAACAGACAGGAAGGAGGGATGCCGCTTAATAAACATCCCAGGGTCTCCAGAAGAAGGTATTATTTTCTCAACCTTTAACCTGAAGAAATAGACTCTTCCAGACAGAGACGCTCAGTCTCCATTACAGAATACCAAATTCAGCGAGGACTCTGAGCTTCAGGGACTGCTGCTGACTTCTGTCTCTTTTCTTTTGCTAAGACATCAAAACTGAAAATAATGGAAAATACACAATGTTTTTATGACAGTGCTGCTATTTTCCTTCTTTGGATCATTTTCAAGCATCAGAGAACTCTTTAGGCTTTCTGTGTAACTGCTGACACGTCGTTTATTTAATGAAATTATGTTAGCCATGCTAAGAAGGAGATGGGTTGCTAAGTAGAAGATTTGGGCTCACTCAGGTCTCAGATATGTCTGTTTCACTTGTGGCAATGCCAAGTAAGTCACTTACCTCCCCCAGGACTTGGATTGTTCACCCTTAGAGGTAGATGCCGGCTCTCTAGCTTTCTCAGTGGCAGCCACTGTGAGCAAGGTGCCAGTGACACTGATGGAGTCCGTCTGGGCAATGTTAGCAAGGTGATTTTTGGTGACGACAGAGGCATTTGATACAGTCCACTGTTAGTTCCCTTAAGAGAGCTGTCCTGAGACTCCCAGCATTTTCATTTCTATTCTTAGCAATTCACTTTTAAAAAGAGAACTAATAGAATAGAACTGACATTAGCACATATGGGAAACGGCCCCTAGAAGTTTAACAACCAATCCCTCTTTCGATGGAGAATCTGCCACCAGAGCTGGGATGACTATGACTGTCATCTCCACCTGGGCGGGGTTGTAGAATTTGTACCAGCACACACCCCAAACCCAGCCAGAAGAATATGGACTCCCAGCCCACTGTGAGAGTGAGTTTGAGATGAAAATGCATGGCTATACAAATTTTGAAAATATGCTTTGAAAAGAGATTGAATCAGTGAGTTCTAATGACAGCGAGTTCTAAAGGCTTTTTTGGATTCATATATTTTTGCAAAGATGAAGAAGAAACAAAAGCAAAACATAAATCTCTAACCCAAAATTTGGAAACTATGTATTGTAGCCAAAGTCTTCTGCTTAAAATTTGCCTCTGTATCAGTCCATTCAAGATGTTATGATAAATTTTTAATTCTACCTTTTAGAATAATTTTTGAGATTAAAGCAAAATATGCTTAGGGACACATTATCACTAAACCCCCCAAAATACTTCGCCAATTCAAACATGCTTACTGTATCATTCTTCCTATTTTGTGAAGCAGTTTCGGAAGCCTTCTTTTGTGAATTTTAGTTGCATTGTTTGGCTGCCTGGATGTTCTAAATGCATTCGAAACATTTACTTTTCATGACCGTTTTGACTTTGGGGAAGAGCAAGAAGTCACATTGTTCCAGAGCCAGTGAATAATGTGGATGAGGATCCACTATGACATTTCGATGAGCCTGTCTTTCCACTGGATGGTACCTGGTAACAGAATTTACCATAGCTTTGATCACACCTCTTAAAGACCATCATTGAAAAGGACATCAGAAGCACTTCAAAAATTGTCAAAGGTGACAGCATAATTGTTCAAAGCAAGGGGAAGTGTTTTGAGAGGCATTATTGTCAATGTGTTTTGTATTGTAATAAGTTTTTGAAGTTCAATCATTCACTGTATATTTCTGTCGCATCTCATATAAACAGTACACATCTGTTACAACTTTGGAAGCTGCACATCTCCAGACAAGATAGCACTGTTTCCTCCCTGGCACATTCCAGCCTCATCCTCACATGGTGGGAAGGGTGAGCAGCTCCCACAAGGCCTCTTTTGTCAGAGACCCTCACTATCAGTCACCTCTCAAGCAATCCAACCCCACTGCATTGGGATTAGGTTTCAAAATAGAAATTTGGGGGAGATACAAACATCCTGCCTTGTTCTATACCTCTTTGAATTCTAACCACTGCCCCCACAGCCAGTTTAGTTTTTCCTTGCACTGTCTTCTAGGCATCTATAAAATGCTCATCCATGCTAAACCCTTCTGGTTGTCACTCCAGATGTAACCAAGAAAATATGCAAAATGTAGGACATTTAAACTCTGTTCTGATAATAATTTATAAGAATGTGAGAAATTATGAAACCTTATAATTAGAAACAACATCTCCTTTATCTCTTCAATATCTGTAAAGTATAGAGTGCTAACTACATTAGCAGCCACTCTTCTGTTTGCCAAATAAATACATAAAGCAACCATTTGTCAAAGCAAAAAACTTGGTTCTCACTTAACCCTTAGGGTGTAATCAAGAAAATAATGCATAATGTTGGACATTAATACCGAGCCTAAATTATGTCTATTTTTTCTTGGCAAGCTGGGAATTGTAGGGCATGTAATTAGGAGAAATACATGAATTATATTTAACTGCCTTTCTTCAAATTATAGGCTTTTTGAGAGTTTTGTTGCTTCTGTTGTTTTGTTTTGATTCGCTTTTCTTGAAATTCAGAGGATGTTTTATGTTACTAACTTAAGAGTAATTTTTTCATAGAAATTTAAAAGTTTTGCCTTGTGGTGTCCAGTGACTTCAACCTTTGAGCTCTTTAGTTCTCTCCAAATGAAAAATTGAGGTCGAAATCCTTTCCAGTGCTGTAAATGGTTTTCTAAGTTGGGCAAAGCAAAACCTCAGGGTAAGGATGTATTAAAAATAATGAAATGTATGGGCTCACTGTTTCAAGACTGAAAATTTAAGATCCAGTGGTCCATGGGCTTTGCTTCCATCTTTGCTTCCATCTTTGCTGTAGACTAAAGATTTCTGTCCCACCAAAATTTACATATTGGGTCCCTGACCCGCAGTGTGATGATATTAAGAAGAATCCTCTACTTTACTCTTCATAAGCTGAACAGTTTATGCTATTTTGTTATAGTGACCTGAATAGACTAAATTTAGTCCAAAAACACTACTTCCAATACAGTAAGGCATGTCTACCCATACTTCCTTCTTTGTGTCTTTGGGTCTTTTGGCAGTTTTTAGCTGTTCTTGCTTTATAGGCACATAGTTCTGATCTTTATTTTGGTGATCAGAGAGCATCCTCTCTGTGCATCTCTGCATCTCTGCATTGAAATAACTTCCTTTTATGAAAACAAAAGTTGTGTCAGAGAGGGCCTGCCATAATAGATCATATTTACTAATTACATTTGCAATAACTTTTTCCAAATAAGGTCACACTCTGGGATAGCAGGTGTCAAAAAAACCCCACTCTATAGGATACCATTGAACCCATAACAGTGCTTGTTTATTAAAATAAAAAATAATTTTTAAAAAGTTTAGGGCATAAAGATGACATTCATTTCTCTCTACAAACTGAAATTAGTCACTTTAGGTTGGACTCTCCTATCATATTGTGGGAAGATAACCTACAACTTTTTATAAAGTCACATACAGGTAGTCATCTCTTGCCTCTGCAAAGAACTAGAATTTGTGCTTTATATTTTGTACCACTAGATACGTCATCTATCTATCCACCCACTAATACAAAAGATATTGATTAAACACTTACAGCTTGGTCATTGTTGTAGCCACCGCAGATAGCATCAGGTGCTGAAAAAGGCTGTGGCCTCATCTTCATCAAGAGGAGAAAGAGAGACTAGACAAATAATCATATCAGTTAATGTAAACCACTGCTTGAATGGTGAAATAAAATAAGCTGGGGCTTGGACCTTTAGACAGGTATCATAGGGGAATCATGGGACTGCTGTGATTGAACAGCCAATGAAGCCCATCCTTAAGAGATGATGTTTGGGCTTAGATCTGAAGGTTGTCTAGGCAACTAACTTTATAAAAAGGAATTTTCATCATTTCATACAGATGCAATGGCAGGTGCAGAAGCTCAAGGAAATATACATGTCAAGAAGGTAGATAAAAAAAGAAATAAGTTAAATGTTTTGAATGTAAAGAAGTAGGTTGGAGTATGGTGGGAAGTGAGATGATAGAGGTAAAGGCTCCTTGTTGTAAGAGGAGGGGAAGCCAGTGGTGCCTGCCCAGATGGACACATGATGTGGCAAGTTTTATATCTGAAGACTAGTACACAGACTGCAGTGTTGAGAAGTTCAGCTGAGAGATGACAGCTGGATGATGCTGCAGTGTGGGTGAGGGTTATTGATACAATTCATCACCCTCAGAGGGTCATTGGTAGGTAAGTAGGACAGGATACTGTGACCAAATAAACATGCAAAGTAAGAGTTTGACAAGAAACATGAAGGGAGTATCCCATTTTCTAGTTGTCTTTGTCACTTTTTCATCACTAGGGTATCTACTACCCAGAAGTGAAAGAAGGAAAGGTTTATTTTGGCTCACAGTTTGCAGGTTTCAGTCCACTGTATACTGGCTTCAAGGCAGGGCAGCGTGATAGAGGGGTAGGGCAGAGGAGAAATGGTGGCATGATGAAAGAAGCAGGGAGAAACCAAATAAGGAGGAAGGATGTATATTGTTCCAGGTCACACCTCTTCGCACCAGGCTCCCCATCTCAGCGTCACACCCAACCAAACCCATCGATGGCCTAATCCAGTATTACACTCCCATGATCCAGTCACCTCCTGAAAGCTCAGTGTATGAGCACATGTGGCTCTGGGGGGACGTCTGCAGATGTCATAATACTTCTGTATGCATAAATTTCTTGAGTGCTCTGATCCTTTCATCACCCTCTCTAGTTCTCTGCTCTCTTCTCTAGTCTATTTCTTGGTCTCTTTCTCCATTTTAAAAAGTCAGCCTCACTGTTCACCATCATCTCTCCTTTACTTTATTCTTTACTATTTTAGGTTTATTATATAAGAGAAATAATGTGATATTTAACTTTCTGTGCCTGATTTATTTCACTTCAGATTATGTTCTCAAGATCCATCCATTTTTCTGCAAATGACATGATTTTATTCTTCTTCATAGCTGAATATTTCATTTTGTATATGTGTAAAATGTATCACCTTGTCTGTTGATAGGCATCTACGCTGTTTCCAGAGCTCAGATATTATTAATTGTGCTGCTATAAATGTAGATATGATGTCTTCAACTCTCTCAAGAATATATTCAGGAGAGGTCCACCTGGGTTAAATCAAAATGTTTTCAGTTTTTCTTTTCTTTTTTTAGGGATCACCATAGTGATTTCAATAGTGGTTGTACTAGTTTGCATTCCCACCAACTGTGTAGAATGATTTATTTTTTCCTCACCTCCTTATCAGCTTTTCTTGTCCATTGTGTACTTGATGAGAACATATTCTGAGTAGAGTAAAATAGAACCTCAGAATTGTCTTTATTACATTTCTGTAATGGCTAAAGATAATGAACTTTCCTCATGTGTGTATTGGTCATTTGTACTCCTTCCTTTAAGAAGTATCCACTCAGTTCTTTTTCCCATTTGTTAACTGGGTCATCTAATGTGGAAGATTAATTTTTTGAGTTCTTTATATATACTAAATATTAGTCCTCTACCAGAAGAGCAACACATTTTTCTCCATTCTTTTTAAAATTGATTTTATTACTACATTCTGTGTACACATCATGATCACACCCAACATTGACAGTTTGTACCAGTACATGACACAATTTAATTCTCATTTTTTTTCCGTTCTCCTACCCACCACACATCCACCTCCACCCCCTTTATACTTAAGTTTTGCTTCCTTTTCTCCAATCAGATTTTTTTCATTCTTTTCTTTACTTACCCCTACTCTCCTTGTCCCATTCAATATTTTCTGTTTCACAATATCTGTCATAAATTTTAGAATTCATTCACATCAGTTTCTCATATCAGAAAAAAAAAGATATGGCACTTACACACCTGTGATCTATTTATTTCACTTATGAATATGTCCTCAAGGTATGTCCATTTCAGTATAAATGACTCAAAATTATCATTCTTTATGGCAGAGTAATACCCTAATTTTATTTTTTTTTAAATCATCTTTATCCAGCCTCCAGTTGATAGGCATCTGAGTTGTGTCTAAGATTTGAGTATTACAAACTTAGCTGCTATGAACACAGGTGCATATATGTCACTGTGATATGATTCTTGTAATTCCTTTGTGTATATGCCTAGCAAGGGAATAGCAGCGTCAAATAGGATCTCTAATCATAGCTATTTGAGGAATCTCCATACTGATCTCCACAGTAGTTGTACCGGTCTACATTCCCACCAAGAGTGGAGAAGGGTTCCTTTCTCCCCACAGCCCTGCCTGCATTTGTTGCTGGTTGATTTCAAGATAGCAGCCATTCTTTGTGGAGTGAAATGGAATCTCAGAGTTGTTTTTATCTGTATCTCTTGAATGACCAGTGATGCTGAACATTTCTTCATATGCTTCTTAGCTGCTTTTACTTCTTTCTCTGAAGTGTCCATTCATTTCAGATGCATATTTTTTAATTGGGTCTTTAAACTTGGGGGAGTTGATTTTTTAAGCTCCTTATAAGTTCTAGATAGTAGTCCTTTTTCCAAGAAACAGCTGGTGAAGATTCTTCCCCATATGGTTGGTTACCTTTTCACTCTGCTGGTGATTTTCTTTGCTGTGCAGAAGCCTGTCAATAGGATGAGATCCCAGTTGTTGATTCCTTCTGTTGTTGATTCCTTTATCCAGCCTCCAGTTGATAGGCATCTGAGTTGTGTCTAAGATTTGACTATTACAAACTTAGCTGCTATGAACACAGGTGCATATATGTCACTGTGATATGATTCTTGTAATTCCTTTGTGTATATGCCTAGCAAGGGAATAGCAGCGTCAAATAGGATCTCTAATCATAGTTATTTGAGGAATCTCCATACTGATCTCCACAGTAGTTGTACCGGTCAACCTCTTGTGCTGTAGAGGTTTTGTTCATTGTCTCCAAGAGTACTACCTAACCTGTTTTGTAGCAAATGTAGTGTTTCTGTTTTGATATTTAGGTCTCTAATGTAGTTTGATTTTAGTTTAGTGCATGGTGAAAGAAATAGGTCTAGCTTTAGTCTGTGGTAGGATGAAACCCAGTTTTTCTAGCACCATTTATAAAAGAGACTATCTGTCCTCAGTTGAGGATATTTGACTTCTCTGTCAAAGATGAGGTGGCTTAGTGTGTCTGGAGTTGTTTCTGGATCTTCTAATCTATTCCACTGGTCCTTGAGTCTGTTACTTTGCCAGTACCATGCAGATTTTATCGCAGCGACTTTGTAGTATAGTTTCAAGTTGGGGATCGTAATAACCCCCTCCATGTCTTTGTTGCTTGGAATTGCTTCTGCTATTCTAGGTCTTTTGTGGTTCCAGATGAACTTTTGGATTATTCTCTCTACATCTGTAAAGTATAGTATTGAGATTTCAATTGGAATTGCATTGAATCTGTGGTAGTGGAGTATAGACATTTGATTATGTTGGTTCTTCCTACCCATGAACAAGAGGTGTCTTTCCATTTGCTGATATCCTCCTCAATCTCCTTTTTCAGAGTGCATTAGTTTTCAGAGTAGAGGTCTTTCACCTCCTTTGTTAGATTGACTCCTAGATATTTCATTTTTGGATACTATTGTGAAAGTGATTAACTTCCCAATTTCTCTTTCAGTGAGCCTGTTATTTTTGTATACAATGGCTATGATTTTTGAGCATTGATCTTATATCTAGCTACACTACTAAATTTGCTGATTAAGTCTAGCAGTCTCTTGATTGCATTTTTAGGATCTTCTATATAGAGTAGCATGTCATCAGTAAATAATGACAGTTTAACTTCTTCTTTTCCTATCTTTATTCCTTTTATTTCTTTCTCATCTAATTTCTATGGCTAATGTTTCCAGCACTAGATTAAACAGGAATGGACATCTTTGTCTTGTTCCTGATCTTAGTGTGGAAGGTTTCCATTTTTTTGACCATTAAGTATGATGCTGGCTGTTGGTTTCTAATAGCTGTTATTTGTTTGAGATAAAAGTCCATCTATTCCAATTTCCAGTGGAGTTTTGATCATGAACAGGTGCTGGATTTTGTCACCTGCTTTTTCTGCATCTATTGAGATAAACGCATATGATTTTTGTCCTTGAATCTGTTAATATAGTAATTAAATTTATTGATTTACTTATGTTAAACCATCCTTGCATCCCTGGGATGAATCCAACTTGGTCAGGGTGCATGGCCTGCTTGATGACTCTCTGATTCTATTTGCCGATATCTTATTGAGGATTTTTGAATCAGTGTTCATTAAGGAGATTGGCTTGTAGTTCACTTTTTCACATGGGTATTTCTCTTCTTTTGGAATCACTATAAAGGTTGCTTCCAGGAATAAATTTTGGAGTACTGCTTCCCTTTCGATTTCATTAAAGAGTTTGAGAAATAGTCATGTTCACTCTTCTTTTTGTCTTCACTCTGAATATTTTTTTTGTTGTTGTTTGGAAGATTTTTAATTTGATATAATCCCATTTGTTTTGTATTTGGCACCATTGACTTGGATGTGTCTTGGTGATGTGGAGTGGGGATTGTATATTTCTACCTGGAGCCCTGAATATATTGGTGAGACATGTACACGCTGGAGTCACCTGTGTATTGCTTATGGAGCTCTAATGTAGATGATTTGCCACCTTAGAAAAGAAAACAGAGTAAGGACAGAAGATTGCCTGCAAACAGTCTTTAAGACAAGCCAACAATTAATTCCCCTCCCCAGAAAGAACATACTGTAACAAGGCAAAATTCAAGACTTCTGGAGTCATTTAAATCAATTGAAGATGGAGTTTCAAGAGAGAAGAAGCAATCAAAAGTAGTTGAAAGTCCAGTAAAATGGAAACTAAAATATCAAGTAAACAGTGATGTGCAGTTTCTATGACACCCTAAAATTTACTATTTGGGCAAAATAATGGATAAAAAAGCCAGGATATAGCAATGTGAAAGGAGTACTGGGCAGTATAAAAATGCACCAAGCTGAAATAAATTACATAACAAACAAGCTGGAAAACAGGAGGCTCTGGTAATAGTTGAAGCTGCTTGTTTTACACATTTATTTTTGGTAGGACTGGACTGAACTGGAGCCTTTGTGCTGAGATATAGCCGCAGCCTATTTGTGTTTCCCAAGAGGGGCTCCAATTTGGGCTCCATTTTCCTCAGCCTTCCTGAGTTCTGGGATTACGGGAGAGCCCAACACACCAGCCCTTGTCCCGGAAGAAGTGCAGCAGCAATGAGATGTTGCAAGTGTATAGAAACAAGATGGATTAGGTAGCTGAAGACAGGAAAAGATTATTAAAATCAAAGAGGTAAACAATTAGGACCACATTCTTAGATGAATGGCAGTCTAGGCTGTGCCAGTCCAGACAGGACCCAGAGACCCTCACCAGTGAGGGAATGAGAAGGAATGCCAGGGCTTTAACTTGCTAAAGACTAAAACTAGATCTAAATCTTTCACCGTGTACCAAGCTAAAATCAAAGTGGATAAAAGACCTAAATATTAAAACAGACACTGAACCTGTTGCAAAACAGGTTAGGTAAAACTCTTGAAGACATTGGCTTAGGGAAAGACTTCCTGAACAAAACTTCTATAGCACAGGAATTGGCTGAAGAAATCAACAAATGGGATATCATTCTTTTATTTTTTAATTGAAATCTTTATTGGTACATTACATATACACATCATGATTGCATTCAACAATGAGATTTTGTACCAGTGTATGACACAACTTAATTCTCATTTTTTCCCACAACCCTACCCACCCTACCACCCCCACCCCCCATATACATAAACTTTATTTCCTTTCTTTTTGTTATAATCTCATTATTTTGCCCCCTTCACTCCATTACGCTTTGAGTGTTTTCTATTTCACAATATATAACATACATTCTAGAACTCATTTACATCTTTATTTTCTCATACCAGAGAAAAGATACGATATTTACACATCTGTGACCTATTTATTTCACTTGGATTGGGATTTCATTCTTTTAAAAAGCTCTGCACAGCAAACTCGGAAGATTTGTACAGGAGTTGGAGAGTGAGGAGTCAGACCTCGGGAGCTCTTCTGGGGGCGAGAGGGAGGAGCGGCCTGTATAGTGCATTTAGACACAGAACTAAGGGAGATTTTAGAGGATTTTAACATTTTTGAATGAATTTCAGAATTACATGGGCAAGCCTGACCAGTAAGAGGGATGATGGTGCAGTTGAGGGTGAACGTTGGAAGATGAAGCTCTCTATTAAGGAGTAAATGATGAAAACAATTGCAAAACATGTGGCATTGACACTAAGATCAAATGGCTGGGAATGCATCCCACTCAGCAGAGACAGATGCCACAGAAGTCAGATGGCACCTGGTGGGATGTGGGTGACTCTCCTCTGAACAAGTTCAGATTCACAGGAAATGTCTACATGTGCCATTGATTTTCAAATTATCTTTGTACAGACAATTTCTTACACATGACTTGTATGAAAAATGGGTGAAACAAAATCAAATAAGATGAAGAAATTCCAAAAGAGTCATTTACAGCACCTGGTTAAAGTGATTAATTAATGGCTTGCATTTTTAAAGACTTGTTTTTCTTTCATTTGGAATCATGCTGTGACAGCCTGGTGCTGTACTTGAGCAAAAAGCAGCAATATTTACCTATTTTAAGTACTTACCAGAAATGGAAGTATGAGATGGCAATTTTTAGGTGCTAAGAAAATAAGTTTGGAAAATCATAGATTTTTCAGATACTCCTCCAAAAAATCTCCTTCTGAGAAGCTAGTTATTAACATCCTATTAGTAAAGCTTTTTTTTTCTTTTTATAATAAGTAATTAGCCAAGCACATTAGGCAATAATGAGAGCTAGTAATCACTTTTTTAAGAGAAATTATACTGGACTCATTTTTAAAATACCTCTTAATGCATCTGATATAATGAATATGCAAAAGTATTAATTGCTTAAATTGATGGTTTAACTTTAACTTCCTCTCACCAAAAACATGACTGAAGTTAGGCTACTAAGCACAGTTATCTTTCTCATGATGTAGAAGTACATTCTGTGTGTTGACCTGAAGGACTGAATTTATCAGATGGGCTGGCTTGAGATCTTTTGGCATAGTATTATTCTGAACAGAATGCACTTCATTTTCATGAACTATTTTGCCACCAGGGAATTACTTGTGCAACATCTTGGATCCTTGGGATTATTTACTGTGTGCTTAAGATACCCATAACCAAATGTAGAACTTCAAACACCAGAGAGTAGACTGACCTTGACTGGGCAATTGACTGGATGAATCCTGCATGTTCTAGCCCATGTACAAACTACTCCAAAACCTTAAAGAAAAGAGACAATTTTTATAGGACCAGAACATGGCTTCACCTTTTGTGAAACTAATTAGTTACAATATGGCCCTTTATGGCATTGGGAGAGAGCCAAGTGCTGCGTGAATGTTTTATTCATGATGTATTTTCCTGATGAGCTGACAAATACTTAAAGAAGGTGAAAGACCCGGCCTTGGATGCTGGAGGAGTTGAGACTTGGAAATCTTCAAATTGAATTGCATTACAGGCCCTCTCCTCAAGTTCCCTGGGCTTTAAATACCACCTATGTGCCAGTGACTCCACATCTACATCTGTCACACCACCCTCCTCGCTGAGCTCCAGATCCTACTCCTCTTAACACACCTGAGATGTCCTGTAAGCTCAGTTTTGGCCTCATAGCACCATCCCTCCCTGAGTCTTTGAACCATGATATACTAGAAGCTGATAGAAAAACCCCAAGAGACTCTTCCCTTTTTTTAAACCCACATCTCATCAAGACACCTAGGAATCATTTCACAGTTAAAAATAAAGTTCTGTAAATGCCAACTTCCAGATCCATCCTCCATCTAACTTCTCAGCACAGTCTGAACCACTGCGCTGCTCACTGCCACCTCTGCAGGGCAGAGTGGTTTGCATGCTGCAGCTTACACCCACATGCTCCACTGCCTGCAGCTCTCCAGCGGCTTCCTGTTGCCTTGGATTGGAACTCAGGCTCTTAACTTGGCTCCTGCCCACCTCTCTGCCAGGGCACTCTGCTCTGTCACTGCTCCAGCTGTGCACAGAATCAATTACAGCTTCCCAAAGCTCCCCTCAGCCTTCCTTTCAGCCTGAACTGCTCTTCCATCAAGCCCCATGCTAGCACATCTGTTCATTGCTCCCCTTCTCAGAGAAGCTTTGCTTCCCATGCTGTATAAAATATTGCCCGACCCACTTGGCTCTGGCCAACCTGGTCACTTATCTTTATCCACATGGCTCTGTATGAAATTATTTATTTGCCTGCTTCTTCATTTTCTTCTTTCTCACTGGAACGTGGGCTGAAAACTTTGGCTTTGCCCATTATTGATCTAGTACCTACAGAGAAGACTAGGGTTCCATAAACACTTGTTGCATGAAAAATAATAATGTTCTCTTTCCTCTGATGTAAGGACACTTGGGTTTATTGATTGACCCTACCTTCTTTACCCTACTCTGCCATACTGTTATAGTTCACGTTACTTATATTCCCTTTCACAAGTGTATCTCATGCTCTAGAGATGGCTCTGCATTTCAGTAGGTTCCATGTTCACTGCCGTTTTAACAGAGCCTCTTTGTCCATCCCTTGGTTGACTGGAGTTATTATTTCATATATTTTTAATGAAATACTTAGCAGAGTTAATGTCCCAGGGGTCTTGTTTGTGGGGAACCATACATGCGCTGTCTGTGCTGCAGTTTCTCTGGGTGCGGTGATTATCAGCTCATAATTCCTCCTCCCACAAGATGTGTGAGGCACTGGTCTAAGAAGACCTACAGGACTCTTTGCTCTTGGTTTGCAGTAAATTCCTAAAATATTCTCATTCATTATCAATTTAAAGCTTATACTCAAAGTTTAAACTTTCTGTGAATTTAATTTTCTCTTTTAAACACAACTTTCCATTATAACAAGAATTGTTAAAAAGTCAGTTGCAATTTCCAGTTATATTTTTATCATGATTTTCCTACTAGTATAAATTTTCCTTTTAATTTTTATTTTGTTCATTTTTTTCTCACTTGTCTTAAATGCCTCTGATTATATATTCTGTAAAGCCTGCGTTTTTCTTCAAACTGATTTTCCCATGGGTTCCATTTCTTTCCCAACACCCACCACCTCACATATAAGGGATGTTATTTGTTTCACCAAATCCTACCTGAGTGCTTCCACCGCTTCTTTGGTCTTCTGTTGCTTAAAGAGCACAGAATAACATATTTTCTCAGGTTGGTCCTACTTATTTGATTTGTATTTGGCTTTCTCTGGCCTGTATTTGCCCCGTCTTTTGTTTTGTTTTTTTCCATGCAGGAGCTATCTTTGCATAGGCCTCATGCTCTTCCTCTTGCTGTTTACTCACCATTCAAAAAGGGACCTCATTCTGTCCCAGCTGTTTGCACAAACAGTGTGGGGAGCAGGCAAGGGAGGGTCCAGGACAGCACCATCTGCCTTTCATTGGGATGTCTGTCTTTGCTTTCCTTCTTCTTGCTCTGGCCTAGCTGTAAATCTGCTCTGGGCTGGCAGAGAAGCCCCTTGGGAAACTGGGAGAACTTTGTTCAATGGGTGGGTGTCTCTTCTCTGCACTTTGCACAAAGTAAGTACCAAGAATATGTGCCATACATGGCGCCTTCTCCATGTCGACGCATGGAGATCTGACTTCAAAGGACAATGCTGGCATTTTCTCAGTGAGTTTCCTCCTCAGGCCACAGAAATGGATCTTTTCGGTCGAGTTGGCCTTTTCCGGTTCCCCTCTAAGAGGCCACCTTCTTAGTGTCATTCTTTGTTCTGCCAGCAGTGCAGGCACTGTGCTCCTCTGTGCCTCACCTGCCTGCTCCGCTCCGAGAATCTTTGCCCACACACTGAGCATTCCTCTGGCATTTACAAGTGTTATTAGGGACAATATTTCTTTGTAATAGCAACTATATAAAAATATAATGAATCAGTTTTTTTTGTTATAACATTTAATGTTTAGTGTAGTCAAAGAGTTGGTCAATTATCACCACAATCTGGAAAAATTTTCATCAACTCCAAAAGAACATGCAACCCCATTAATACACATGTCCTGTTTTTCCTCAGTTCCCTAATCCCTCGATGTAGAACTCCACCACCTTTTGTTTATGGAATCATCAGTTAACAGAAAGTCAAGTTTTTCTTTGTTTTAGCCATTATTAATCATGTTTCCATGAATGTTGGTATACAGATATTTCTGAGACTGTATGTTTTTAATTTTCTTGAGTTACATAGTAAGGAATTGAGTTCATAAGAGTTTATAAATCCATGGTTTTATTTTCTGGTGAAGTCTATTTTGGTTTTAACATAAAGCTTGTAAGATGAAATGGAAAACATTTTTTTTTTCTCTTTGATTTTGTGCATGAGTTTGCAAAGAATTACTATTAATTATTCCTTAAGTGATTTTGTAGGTTTCATTCCTCAAGCACTCTGGGCCTGAACTTTTCTTTGGAAAAAGAGTGTTAGTTCAGTCACCTCATTTGTTAAAGGATATTAAGATATTCTCTTATTCTGAATCAGTTTTGGTAGACTGTGACTACCTAAGAACTCATCCTTTTACCTTAGTTAATTAAATTTTGTGACATAAACATTTGTTCAGAGTATTCCCTTATAAATTTTTTACTTCTATGAAGTCCATAGAAATGTTTATATTTCATTTCTGAGATTTAGTAATTTGAATATTCTCTTTTTCCCCCCCTTGGCCGATCTTGTTCAAAGTTTGTACATTTTGTTCATCTTTCTAAAAAACTAAACAAATTTTTTTAAAAAATTTAGTACATATTTGCCATCCATAAAGTTTATGTTCATCTCAGGAAGTCAATATTTGTACATAATACAACTTCTTTTTTTAAAAGAAGCCTCCCTCCTTTCAACTCTAAATCCCCTTTCCACTTTCAAAGGTTATTATGTCCCTGCACATGACATATCTTAATTCTACTCCCTTCTCTTCCTCCTTGCACCTTCTTTAATTTTTTTGAATGTCTGTCTCTAGTGTTTCTCCCCTCTCTGTTATGTTTTCTCTGTCTAATCTATTATTTCCACCTTTATTCTTGTTTAGAGCATAGTCTGTTTCTCTTCTTTTAATATCTTAAGACACTATTCACATGATGTATCTTTTTCCATCCTGTTATTTAGAATCTATTTGTATTTTGAGTTTAACATATGTCTCACGTAGATAGACAAAAATTGAATCTTGTCATTGCCTAACAACTTCGGCCTTTTGACTACATTGCTGAATGCATTTATATTTAATGTTATTGATATTTTGGGATTTATATCTGGCAATTTACTTTTTGTTTTCTATACATTTCATATCTTTTATGATTGTCAGTTATTTATTTAGTGTTTCATTGCACTAAGTAAGTATTTTTAACGCTTTTATTTCTTATTTTCTTTGTTGGCTTTGGGTAACTCTAGGTGGTGAGGCTAAGTGCAGGTGTCTTTACTTTCCCATCATAGGCCAGGAGTTTTCTGTTCGGAGTCTGTATGAAGCAACTATTTCATGATACTTTGCGATGCCTGCAGTAGGAATCTGTGAGGCTCATCATAATTCCTTCCTTCCTGGACATTTTTCAGCTGGGTTCATCACCTGGTCATGGGATTCTCATCCTAGTTCTGTTTCTAATTACATAATTAAGGGATGACCAAGTAACTTCCCAGGGCTAGTATTTCTGATACATCAAGTCGGGCGCAGTGGTTGAATTTGATTGTATTTAGTATTCCTTTTGCACTAACATGTTAAAATTCCAGGGTCATGGTGACCAGGTCATGGTCCTGTACATGGGTGTATAAACAAGGCAGAGTCTGACATACTACCCTGAGGATGTGCAGTCTTTTCTGTGACCAAAGAGAGCAGAAGATGTAAGTGGATATACATGGTAGTAATCATTTAGCTCACACCTCCAACAACAGTCCACAGATTGTCACCTGGGTTTGAATCACCATAATTTGGACCCAGGGAGACATACAGGCTGAAGTGACTTACAATGGCAAGCTATCCAAGCTGCCTTATTAGAATAAGGGCTTTGTGTAAAGCCCTATGTCCACATCCAGTGATTTCTGAGAAGATATTTTATTAGTAAGTCTGTTATCCATTGACTGTCTACAGTGCGTATTTCTCAAGGGTGGCTCATGATATAAAGAAAAGACATGAGCCCTGCTCTAATTGTCTGAATTTTCAAATGAAGGGGAGACAAACACAGAATGCCACCTTTAATTATTAATGACAGTTGAAAGGAGCCTTAGCACAAATAATCCCACAGACATTTCTGTTTGGTTTGGAATTTAAATGTGACTTTTGACAGACCCTTTTACCAAATTACATTTTACCTAGGATTATATTAAAATGGACCTCTATTCACTACACAGTTACCTTTAGCACTATAGAGGACACAGCTACAGTATGTCATGTAGAGCAGAAAGCCCACCCAGGACTAAAAACAAAAGCAAAATGAAAAAAGTCTTTTGCAAATTATCGACAACAAGGAACACCCTCTTGCAGATAATCCACAATCAAACATACATTAAGCTGCAGACAATACAAAGCAAGCAAGTTCTTCTGTAACACAGCTCAGAGGAACAAGGACACACAGTGATGCTAAAGGGACTTCGTGGGGTGCGGGAGCCACGATGATTAGTCTGTAAAAGCTTCATGCTGCTGCTCTCCCGCAGCACATTTCTCTCACATCCTTACAAATGTTCCTGGTCCAGCTGTTTTATGGAAAAACACAGCCTTTTATGACCTCTCTTTGTGTCTTCTCACTCTCTTTACTACCGTTAATAAAGAATGGATCTTAGAAGACTGAATGTTTTCCTTACTTACTGGTCAAAATCACAGAGATATTTTCAATGATTTAATGGTTTAAGAGGCCGGAAATAGCTTGAAATCTCTATTTCCGAGCTTATTCGCTGAGTTTCAGTCCCACCCAATCACATCTCACTCAGTCCTGCCTTGAAGCCTAGCTGTTACTTGCTAGTAAATTACAAATAATTTCTTCTTGTTCGTCATTGTGGTCAGGAGAACCCAGCCCTCCCTCTTGTAAGAAATCATCTAGATGAGGCATCTGTATGGTTCATGATCTTGTAATATACTCAACGTGTTGGATAGTTTTAGTCTTTATGCTCCTTTGAAAGGGTCTCAACTTGTTTCAGGATCACCTGTACAGTTTACTATTCTGCACTTTAGATGTGTAATGTTCTTCTTCAGTGACCACCATAAATAAGGCATCTGACAACAGAAGATTTGTGATTAACACATGTATTCATTGAAACTATTTTTTGGAGGGGCAGTCTTTCCATATTCTGTTTTAAAAAAAATTTTTTTTATTAGTGCGCATTAGTAATACAGAATGGGAAGGTTCATTTTGGCAACTGGGGACATGCATTTAACATACTAACGCCCTTTCTACTGCTATCTGTTTCCGCCCACTTCCTCTGGACAGCCTTTACTATCTCCAGAAGTCAGTTTTTAGTTCCCTGTCATGGAACTGCTGACTGGCACATGAAATAAGCCAGACTCAAAAAGTTCAGTAATGTAGAAACAACAGCTTTTCTATTTTTAAGTTGTTTGATAACAATCATCCTATGCAAGTATTTCCCATGTATGTTCTACAAGCTATTCGGTACATGAAATGGTAATAGATATTTCTTCAAAAAATAAACTTGAGAACTACTCAAAAAAATAAATTTTCCTAGCTCTCTAGGTAAATTAATACATATTATGAATTTTGAAGAGAAAAATATAATGTAGTATAATGCAGTATTCTGACACTTTTTAAAATATACCTCTATCAGGACTATTTTTCTGAGAAATACTCTTTGGGTGATGTCCAGTATAAAATTTCAGATGTGAAGAGATGAATATGTGAGCTACAAAAACTAAATTTTCATTTCCAAGTAATACAAAAACTACTCATCAGAACCATAACATAAAAACAACTAGATTAAAATTTCAGTCCACATTGAATAACATGGTAATACCACAAAGATATTATTTAAACCACAAATGCCAATAGTTACCTTTCAAATAACTATAAGTACTCTATTTCTGACTGTCTAGGCAATAGTGGTAACTTATCTTTCCACTCTGACCAAAGAAAGTTAAATAAGTAGTACGTTAGCAGGCACATAGGTAATGTATAATGTGTTCCTTTGGAAAACACCCTCCATACTTCCAGATGTCTGTTACAGTGCACAGAGCTCTTAATTACAGATGTCATTGTACAAGGTTAATGGCGCATCTTGAGTAAGTCTTGCAAAAGGGACATGCAAATTCCAGCAGTAGAGTTGTAACATTTTTTTCCTCATCGGTATCAAACACCTGAGATCCAGAGCCAGAAGTCAGAGGAAGAAAACACAGCAGCGACTTTATTGCAAGGTCACCTACATAGCTCGGGTCCTAAGAACAGAAATAACCAAGCAGAACTGGCTTAAAAATGAGGTAATTCACTTTCTCTTGGAAAAGAAATTCAGAGGCAAGTCTGCTCCAGGACACTGGACTGTTGGAGCTGCCCTTCAGATATTCTCTGGGGTTCCATCCTCCTCTCTGTCCTGGTTTTGTTCTCAGGTCGAGAGCAAAACGGCTGTACTACTATGGAAGGGGTGTCTAGACGCAGAAACATCCAGAGCAAGGTGAGAATCCACTCTGGTTTTTCAGGAAGCAAACCTTTCATGAACGTGTCTGATCACTTTCTCTCATAATTTATTGGCCAGAATTGTACACATACTCCTTTCTAAATCCTAACTAAAGTATTGATTTAGTAAAACTAGAATATCTGGCAGCTGAGAATAAACTTATCTTCCATATAATTTAGCTACTGCAGAGAATTAGATGTTTGGGGAAAGGAAAAGGAAAGTGGAGTGAACATTGAGTGTAGCCACCGAGTGTCTGTGCTCTTACCCAAAGTACAAGATTCCTGCTAAAGTCAAATATCATACTCTTTAGGAAAGTAATACACATTGGACTTACCCACCTTCATCTCAGGCAAAGAAGCTGGAAATTGGTCCATTTGCTAACACATACCTTGTATCGTTTGCCTACTTCACACAAAGCAGCCAATATGAACCTCCAGCTCTTCCCACAAATCTACATGCCAGGAAAGAGGAGAAAGGGGATAATCCAGTAGCAGTAAGGAAGGCTTGCTCTTACTTCTACAATTATACAGATCACATCTCAAGAAAATGTGAATAAAAGTGACAAGAAAAGTAGATGTATTGCAGGAATTCTTTTTTTTAATTTTTTAATCTTTATTGGTGCATTACAAATACGCATCATTATTGCACTCCATAATGGGGATTTGTACCAGTATAAGACATAACTTAATTCTCATTTTTTTCCCATAGCCCTACCCACCCTACCATCCCCCCATATACATAAAATTTGTTTCCTTACTTTTTTGTTACAGTCTCATCATTTTTCCCCCTTCTCCCTATTTTACATTGAGCATTTTCTATTTCACCATATATAACATACAATTCTAGGACTCATTCACATCTTTATTTTCTCATACCAGAGAAAAGATGTGATATATACCTATTTATTTCACTTATGAGGATATCCTCAAGGTATGTCCATTTAAGTATAAATGATTCAAACTTATCTTTTTTATGGCAGAGTAATACTCCATTCTGTAGAAGAACCACAGCTTTTTTATCCAGTCTCCAGTTGATGGACACTCGGGTTTTTTCCAAGATGTAGCAATCACAAATTTGGCTGCTATAAACATGGGTGCACATATGTCACTGTGATATGAGTCTTTTAATTCTTGTGTGTATATACCTAGCAGGGCAATGGCCGGGTCAAATGGGACCTCCAATCCTAGCTTTTTGAGGAATCTCCACAGGGGTTGTACGAGTCTGCAGTCCCACCAACAGTGGAGAAGGGTCCCTTCTTCTCCACAGCCTCGCCAACATTTGCCATTTGCTGAATCTGAAATGGCAGCCATTCTATGTGGAGTGAAATGAAATCTCAATGTTGTTTTCATCTGCATCTTTCGAATGACTAGTGATGTTGAGCATTTCTTCATATGCTTCTTAGCTGCTTCATATGCTTCTTCCTCTGAAAAATATCTATTCATTTCAGATGCCCATTTTTGAATTGGGTCATTAAATTTGGGTGGGCTGATTTTTTTGAGCTCTTTATATATTCTAGATAGTAGCCCTTTGTCTGAGGAACAGCTGGTAAAGATTTTATTTCCCACATTGTTGGTTGCCTTTTTGCACTGTTGGTGGTTTCCTTTGCTGTGCAGAAGCTTTTTAAAAGAATGAGGTCCCATTTGTTGATTTCCTCAGGCAGCTCCTGTGCTATAGAAGTTTTTTTCATGAAGTCTTTCCCTAAGCCAATGTCTTCGAGAGTTTTACCTAACCTGTTTTGCAGTAGGTTTAGAGTGTCTGTTTTAATATTTAGGAATTCTTATTTTATTGCTGGAAACTCTATGAGGAAAAAAAATAAGATTCTCTTTTCTGAGCAAAAAATAGGGCAAGGATAGGAGGATGCATACAGTTTTAGGTGCCACAAGCAGTCTTGTAGGCATGCAGTTGTCCTATGATCATTTAGTAACTCTAATATTCATCAAGCAAGAAGACAGGAAGTGGACAATCTTTGCGAAAAAGACTTGATTCCTTTGAGAAGCTATGGGTGAACTTCTGTGGTCCAACAGCAGCATATGCAGCAGGATGGATTGCTGAGGTGGAGCATCAGGAAGCACAGGGGCGCAGAGTCAGGTGGTGAGGGGTTTTACTTGCCACTTCAATTACAGTTCAGCTGAAACACAGTCTTTCTTTCTCCTCAATCTCGCAGTGAAATCTTTTAGTAAAAGTTACATAGAGTCTGGCATATGCACTAAGAAAAGATGCTTTACTGGCCTTAGCCATGGGCACTTGAAGAAGGGCACAAAAGAAATAAGAAACATAAATTCTTCACAAAATGAATACACAGTATGTGCCAAAATTAAATAAGATAAGAATATAAGACAATGAGGCAATAATATCATTGCTTGTGGCAAGTTTTAAACTCTTTTTTTGGAGCCAAGAGCAACTAATTTTGACTCTCCTCCAAGTATTAAATTCAATCATTCTGTCATCAAATATTTATTTGTAACACCATGTGCTATGAAAAAAATCTTTATCACTAAGGGCAGATTTGATTTTGGGAACCCTCCCAAAGTCATTCATATCAAAGTCAGCTGAATTAGGTGGCTGATCAGGATAAAGAATGTCATTATAAAGTAAAACCCTAGTGCAAGTATGAAATGAGATTTTTGAGGGACCTATAAACTGTGAAGCAAAGACAAATAAGAAGAGCTGTAAACCTAGAGCAACTTAAAAAGAAAATTACAAGAAAGTTCTTTAAGCAAAGACAGCATAACTGTAAAAAATTAAAGAAAAACCCTAACTTCCTGTTGAGCCTTGTTCAAAGGACATGACGTAGAGTGTCTACAGTTCCTTGCACTTGTGATCATGAATCTCATCATCCTACTTCAGCTTTGTACATACGCTGCATGTAGAAGAAACAGAATTGCCTCAGTAGCTCAGATGAGATCGGCTGCTGTCTTCAGACAAGGTCTTTCAAACACTTTAGACCCAGACTGGATTTTGCAAGCAAGGACTGGGGAATAAAACCTTATGTGCAAAATCTAGAATCTTTTCTCCAATAGATTCATATCACCCCTCAGAGTTCTGAGAATTAGTGTTTATGGAATGAGTTCTCAAGTATATTGAAAGAATATATATTGCATATCATTACTGTTTATATTTTAATATATAATTGCTTTTTATAAACATTATATCATGCTGTGTGTTAAGTAAGTACATAGTATCTGGCCACCTCAACTTGTGCCCTTGCATAAATTATAAATTATGTATAAATTTGTATAAATTGTGCTTTGTTTCTCGAAATTACCCTTCACCTAGGTAGCAAAGATAACTATTTGGAAGTAAGAGCAATTATAACAATAATAATAATAAATTATTTGAACAACTGAAATGAAACCTAACAAACACAAAGTCAAAGGTAATGGTACTGATGGAATAAAGATGTGCAAGAGAAAACATCATATGATTATGAAATTAAACAATAAAATGTCTTGAGAGGAAAAGTACTGTAATTCGCACTCCTATAGCTACTTGAGAAGATGCTGGAGTGGCTTGGAAATGTCTTTGCTGAGAATTTAGAAGGATAAAGTCACACTTTAGAAGTGAAATATAGTTCTTGCCTTCCTTTAGCAGAGATAGCTCAGACTCTGACCACACATGTCAGGCAGACTCCTTCCTGCCCTGCAGTGAGTCCAGTTGGCCACCACTGCACAAGAGTGTGCGCAGCCTTGGGCTTGAGATTTGCGGAAATGCAAGCAGTGGGCTTGAGGGTCGGATGTGCCAAGCACCGGGACCTTTCTGCCCCGGGACCTGCTGAGAACACATCCCGAGTCAGCGCAGATTGGTCCTGGGGCAAAAGTTGAACCTCAGTATCATTCCCCCTGGGGCAGAGGTGTCAGTCGCCTTCCTTGGGGGTCCTCCTTGGTCATTTCTGCTGGTCACATAGCTGGAGAGTCATTGGCCATGGAGATCAACATATATTTCACCTTCAAAAGGCAGGGATGATAAAGAATAGGCAGGGGAGGCAAGGCTGTAAAGAATATTGTTTTTCTACCAGGAAAGTCTGCACTGGGTTCTGGAGGGGATCCACCTTGTTTCTGTGTACCCCATTTGACTAATTCTTGGCTGTGCTGAGGCTGTCAGCTGGGAGCCAATGAAAGGCCACTTAGTGGAGTGGATGTGTTAATGCATATTCTCATCCGGCGGAAGCAGAAGCGGAAGGAGTCCTTGTGTGGACCTCACCCAGGAATCTGGCACACAGTGCTCCCCACAGCGGCAAAACAAATTGAATTCATCCCCATAATTGCCTGGACTTCATTCTTTGATTCATTTACATTTCAAGCTTTTAAGATTAAGAAAGAATGTGCATTAAATTCCTTTGTGGCTTACAATAGCTTCTACTGTTTTCTTAACAGTACAAGATAATGAGTTCAAAGTGCCAGGACTTGGAACAAACTTTCTGAAGGGTTAGAATTTCTTACTGGCCAGTTTGGGAAAAAGTCTGACCTGTGTCACTTTACAGCAGTTGTCTAGATCTTGGCAAAGACTGAAAGCACTTAAGTTGGATATCTAGCAGATCTATAAAAGCATCTATTAATCTGTCTCAGGGTTTGGGTTTTTTTCTTCTCTGTTTTCATGGATTGACAACTAAATTAACAGACACTCTTAAGAGTCATGATGTCCAGAGCTTTAAAAAAATGGTTAGTCATAACAATTTCGTGCCTACTGGACCCGTCACATTGAGAATTCTGTTCTCCCGCCCTGATCCTCCTTGGAGCAGTGAATTTATGCCACAATTTTCCACGTGTCTGGTTACTTCTGCTACTTCCCAAAGTCTTCACACTGCATATAGATACAGTTCAGAGGCTCTGAGCATGACCTTCAAGGTGCCTCATCCTCTGGCCTGACTTCTTCTAACTCGCCACCTTCCACATCGAGCTTTGCCCACTGCCATCTCTTCTCTCTTCTTGGACGCTGCATTGTGCATCATCAGAACACTGTATCACTTCAAAATCGATTCATCCTCTGAGGCGGAGTAAAATCCGGATGAATCAGCCAGATCTCCTCTCCTTCCTGTACTCTTGCCTTCCAGCGATGTCCTCTCAATCACAATGACAAACAATTCAATACCATTCTTGATTACTAGTTGCAACTTAAAGAGAATGAATTTTTCATTCTCCTTTCTCAGAGCATTTAGTCATTCTGTCATCCACCCGTCTCCCCATCAATCCATCAGATTCCTAGCACTTGATCTTATTTTAGCATGATCATATTTCTCTAGGAAGCACCTGCTACATGTGAAGATCGAAGTTTGCTCTTGGTGCATAGGTAATTGAGTTTAGTGGAGAAGACAAACCAAAAAATAGATTGTCCTATGATGGGAGAATATATCAGAGTTTTTAAAAATATGAATAAAAATACTACCGGTTCTGGTTGGTAGAAAGAGAATCAAGGGCATTTATCTTACTAATTAATATTAAGCAGTCATGGATAGGAGATACTACTTTGGCTTCCAAAGGACACTCACCAGGCTCTCTTTGGTACACTCCACTATTTGACAGTTGCATTAAAAATGCTGAAGATGTATAAGACTCATCCTTTAGTGATTCTTGTCTTTCTAAAAAGTATTGTGAAGGCTTCTCTAAGAGTCTGTGAATCAACTCAGACTGGAGATATTTGGGACATTGGTGCTGCCTCTGATGGGGGCTCCACTTCTCTGATCACACCTCTTTCTGTAAAGTCTCGTTGTCCTGGGCCTTTCCCATGTCTTAATACCATATAAAAATATAACCCGAACACATACTGTTTGTTAAAAGGCACTCTAAAGGGAAATTCCTTCTCATCCTTTGAAACCCAGTTGATCTGACTTCTGTAAAGTTTTATTGACCACCCTGAAGCCAGTGAAATTTCCCTTTCTAAAATACACAGAAAGACATTCCTGGGACTTACAGTCTTGCTTCTGCTTGTGATCAGAAATGTGTGTTCTTTTTCTACGCAGTGCTATAGAGAACACAAAGTAGTGGCTACTCATTTTTAAATTTTCTAAAGTGAATTTCCTGAATCTCTGACAGAGAGTAGGATATATCTTTATTTAATAAAAGTGTTCAGGATAGAATGGCCTGACTTCTAGGTGAGTTTCCTAGTCAGCAAGGGGAAAATTACAAAGAATTCAGTGTTTACACTGCTTTTACTTCTGATATTCTACTGCCCAGTTTTTGGGTGAGCACAAAGCTGCCTTCCTGATGTGCCTAGATCAAGCATTATTGCCATTTTGGAAATCTCTTTCCCTCTCTGGCCCTCAGTTTACCCTTTGTAAATAACAAAGGCTGTTATTTATCAAGAGCCTGGTTCGGGGCCAGGAATAACACCAAGCATTAATGCTAAGCCTCATAGTAATATTGGAAAATGTGTTTTCTTTCTTTTTTTTTCCTCCTTTCAAATGAATATAAGATGTGTGGGGGAAAAGTAATATACCTAAGTTCTTTCAGTATAACTGGTTTTAAACTTATTTCACCTGAATACTATATTAGTCACATTTCCACTCCTGGGATAAAATACCTGAGACCCACAACTTAAAGGATGAGAAGTTTAGTTGGCTCACAGTTCACAGAAAGTTTAGTCCAGAGTCAGTTGGCTTCAGACAGAAACAGGGGAGATGTTCAGGGAAGAGGAAAGGTGCTCAACCAGAGCAGCCAAGAAGCAAAGAGGAAAGAACAGAGCTAGGGATGAGAAATATACCATCGCAGGCCAATTTGACTAGAAGTCTCCCCAAAGCCTCATGTAGTCATGTTTCAGAAGTAGCTGGATCTAGAGTGAACCTGGAATTCATTCATAATGTAATGCTAGGCTCAAGGGCACTAGGATTAAAGGTATGAGTACTACCACCCTAAGAAGTCTGGCTATGACAAAAGGTACAGAAAGATACTGTTAAATTCCCTTGCTGCTTTGCCACTGTCTGTCTGCCATGAATTGTTGCCCCTCTGCCATGTGTCCCCTGCCTTGAAGCTGGCCAATTATAGACTGAAACCTCTATAAACTGTGAGCTAAATAAACCTTTCCTCTTTTAACCTTGAGTGTCAGGTGTTTTGTCTCAGTGATGACAGAAGAGTTGCAAGACACCCAGTGACCCAGCTCCAACCGGGCCCCACCTCCTAACAGCACATTCTACTGAATTCATGAATGAATGCATCCACTGAGGACCATAGATAGCACTCCATAATTCAGTCGCCTCCCAGACACAGGAGACTGTAGGGCATTTTATGTCTAACCTGTAATCCCTGGAAGGGGCCCTGATAAGGCCTCACTTCCGTTAGCATTTAACATACTTGTCTGACAAGGATGCAAAATGTAAATCAGCTACTTGCAGTCATCTCCTCCTAGAAGCTTCTGTACATCGTGTTTTTTCTTCCATGCAGTTGTCCTCAGCTAAAGTTCCTCTTGGTTATTACTTCCTCCACTAGTGAGTTTACGTTCATTCTGCACCCCATCCTCGAAGTGTTATGCTATAATTTGTATAGAGAGTGGGTTGTAACATGGTTTGCTCAGGAGAAAAATCTGCATTACAGAGACAGAGCCTATTTGTTCTCAGGCACAAGAGCAAGAACCCTCCTAATCCTGTTGGAATTAGAATCTCTCCTCACTCCCTCTAAGCAGGTTCGATCAAACTCAGTCACATTTCCATTTTGGATTCAAGGTCTCAACTTTAATGGTGATTTGCTGGCCTTGCTGTGGGTGAACATTTATAATTGTGTTTAAACAGATGACTCCATCAGAAGTGAATATGTATTTTTGTTTGATGAATGCTTGCTTCAGGACAGTAAATATGGAGGTTGGAAGAGATTTTCTTTCCCTGCTGCTCTGTATGGCAAACACCAAGTACTGCTAACTGTAGTTCTTTAATTCACCTGCTTATTTTTTTAAGTGTAACTTTAATACAGTTTTACCTTTCAGAAAATTAAAAGTATATTGTTTTGGGGAAATCACACAACTGTAGGTTGCATAGTACATTAGAGGGTATAAACTTGGACTTAACAACCTGCGTGATCTTAGGAAATTGACCTTCTCCCTTAGCTTCAGCTTCCTGTACTAAAATTAAAAAAAAAGTAATTGGAATAACACGTACCTCTTAGAGTTCATGTGGAGTATAAACTTGGATTGTATGTCAAAGAGCTTATTATGCAATCAGGAGAATTTTTTCCTCTTAAAATGTGTCTCAGGAAACCATTTGCGTGTTTGAGAATTTAATATGTAGTTCCTGATTTAACTTGAACAAGAAAGTCTAATATTCACTGCTATTTTCTTGGCATTCAAAAAAGAAGAAGTCTTTAACCTTTGAGAGGATTTTAGAGAGAAAAATAAGTATCTTCACTCAGAGTTTCTGTTGAAGCCATGCATTTAACTTATTGAATGCTATCTGTAGTAGATGCAGTCTGATGATACATGCAGGCAAATAATACACTCACCCCCATCGTCCTTCACCCTCCTACAATGAATAAACATTAAAGTCCATGCCTTCCTGCCGACCCTGTTCCTTTCCCAACATTAGTGAGTGGAAGAGATCACTAAACTCAAAAGTGGCTTCAGATAGAATTTTGATGGTCATGATTTCAAATACGGTTTTATGTCCTTATAAGGTTAAAATATCCAATTTTTCTTCTAACATATTTGACAGTAATATAGAGCTGGTTGAATACTCTACCTAAATTAATATCAAACAAACAAACCGCAGAAATCTCAGGCTGTTAATGAAAGCCTGTGCTCAGTCCCTCTCTCCCTGCTTGGTGTGGAACAGGTGCTGGGCCACACAGGTAGGTGACCGTCGGGCCTGTGCTAACAGTCATCAGGAAACACTCACTTATGGTGTCCGTGTCCACCACTGACTGATGGACAAGATGCGTGATCTTAGGAAATTGCACAAGATGGTCTATTGTCTTAATTGGTCTTGTGCTGCAGTTTCCAACCAGCTGTGGGTTTCAGTACTTTTAAAGAACACAGTCCCACTCAATCCCACCTTCAGGATCCAGGGCTTTCGACCAGATGTATTCCTATTTGTAAAAGAACTTTTCAAGTTAAACATGTTCAGGATGATCTACTTTTATGGAGCACTAATCTCATCAAAAAAAGTAAAAAGAAAAAGAAATCACTATTTCCTGAAATAATTCATACTGTCCCCTGGCTAATCAGTGGAAATAGTGTATGACTGGAATCTCTAAAATCCACCATTCCCTTATAGAAAGAACATAGTCCTATCTCTCCAGATTTTCATGAATATGTACATAGTAAAGGAAACAAAACAAAAGGGAAGTGGATTTGTTTAATGTAATAGTTTCATAGTTACCTCCATAGTATGAGTCAGTTATGCTCTGAGGGAGAGAAATAGCTTACTCGTATTGTTCTCAGAGAAACAAAGAAAAAGAAATGGACACATGTTCACAAAACCTCTTAGAAAAATAAGTGCTGTCCAGAAAATCTACTCTCACCTTCTGGAACTTTCCAACATCATTCCTCTAGAATAGCAGTCCTGTGATCTTAGACATTGAACTGATGAAATTATTTGCATGCTGAACAGGCATGCAAGGAGGAAAATCTCACTTCAATTATAGCAGCTAAGAAGTCTAAAGTAATTTTCCCAGCTAGCATTTGGCCATTCCATTGAGATTGGAGAAATCTGGTACAATAATGGTTCTTATTAATTCTCCCTCTCTTTACTTTAAAAGAATATTATAATTCCTTTGTGATGCAGATTGTTTGGGCAATATGATGGCGTGGTGCCGAGTGACTAAAAAGTCCAGAAGCTCAAAGGACAAAATATTCAAGAACAATAGCTAACGTTTACCGTTTGGCACTTTTGAAATACTCTCTGTAAGATAATTTTTACTTCTGATTCATTTTCCTTTTTGCCTTTCCCAAAAGGGATTTAAGTTAATTACTTTTTCTAAAGTGACTTTGATATTTCAGTTCTCCCAAATCTTCTATGGAATGTGCTGGTGAAATATCATCCTAATTCATTTATTTTCCTACAAACTCTCTTATTAAATATGGGTGTCACACTGGAAAATTTCATCAGAAGAAAAAGTTAAACAAGGCATAAAATTTACATTAGTAACATTCCATTAACCCATCACCTGGAAAGCTTTTATTACATGATTTTCATCATTTATGAAATTATTTTTGCATCTTTTTGGGGCATTTTTGACTGTATGTCTGAACCTTGTTATGCATTCATTTTCACCAAAATGGTGTAGGTGCTTTTGGCATTATTTCTTCAACTCTCTCTCTCTCTCTCTCTGTGTACATTATTTAATTAAAGAAATTATTAGCCTTGCCCTTTAAAATTTTCATGTTACATAACCTACTGATTGTGAAACCAATTATCACTACATATAAAAGTTTATTACATGTACTACAGCACTTTTACATGTCATCAGGATAGCAAGTACTGTGTAAAAAGCATACAGACTCTAACTTTCAAATAAGAGATATTCTACAAGATCACTGCTAAATCAGTGTTTTAAATTGAAACATAGGTATTTGAATTAAAATAGTCCTATAAAGGAGGACAAAGTTTCTAGAGTAACAGCAAAGCAAAACAATTGCAATGTTTTGTTAATAATATTGTAATAATAATTTAGTAACAAAGTAGTTGGAGAAATAATCAGCAAAAAAAATACAGCTGAAAGTTCTTCATCTGCATTGTGATAATTCAGGTGGTCTGTAGTAGAGGAGCAGCAAGAGATCAGTGAATCACAGCATATGACGCCCTTCCGTAACTACTATGGAACCAATATTGATACTGAGTTTGGCTCTTTCTTACCTACCATAGCAAGAAGAGTGGCTCACAAATTCCTTACCTGTAGTTCTGTGGGCCAGTAGTCTGAGTTGATTCCACTGGTTTCTCTGTTCTGGGTCTTAAGGAACTGGAATCCAAGTGTTCATCTGATGGGTGCTGGACAGTCTACCTGGAAGCTGCTCACACAGGTTACAGAGAGAATCTGGTTTCTTGAGGCTGTAGGACTGTGGTTCCTGCTTCCTGGCTGGCTCTCAGCTGGGGGCTGTCCTTACCTGCTTGCTATAGGCTGCTCTGGTTCTTGCCTCAGAGTCCCTATATGTCCCAGCCAGCGAGATGGAATCTTTTCAAGCTTGGACTCTCTTTGACTTTTCCTTTTTTCTTTTGCTTCCATCCAGAATACTTTTTTCTGTTTTTCAAAATCTGATTAATGAAGCCCACCCAAATAATCTACAGTAATCCAAATTGTAGTCTGTAATTGCAGCTACATCTGCAAAACCCATCTTGATGTGAAATATAAACTATTCACAGGTTTTAGAAATTAAAAAACATCATTCACTTATCAACGTCTAGCATGTTTTGAGTTGTTCATCAAGACTTTATGAGCAATTTGTACACACAAAAGCCCGTGTACAAAAGATGACTTTCAGGGCTGAAGGAACAGCCTGCATCTCTAAAGCAAAGCCATCACTGGGCTCACAGTACTGAGCTAATTATTTTTGTCTTTCAACACTTCTTGATTTTATTTGCAAAGGTACACAATCCAGATATCACTTTTTCATACTTCAGTATTTCAGGACTCCAATTGCTGTGCTGATAAGCTGTGTTGTAGCTTGTGTTCAATTTCCAGTTAAAAAAAAAAAAGGTAAAGGAGTGTCGATAAAGGCAAAATGACCTACTTCCTTAACATCATCTAAAGTGTTGGCATCAGCAACTGTTTTAGATTACTTTTGCAGAACTGCCCACCCAAGCGAGAGAGCTTCATTCTGTGTTTTGTGCCTTAGAGTGCAGGATGTCTTTGGCAGCCCAAGGGCTGGACCGTGAACAACCCGCCTCATAGACACACCGGTACACAGATGTCCTGAGATGGGAAGTGGGAGTGGAGGAGCACACCAAGGATGGAAATGGAAAGGAATATATCCAGAAAGGCTCACGATCGAAATGAAGGAGTGGAATGATCTGAGATTGACATTTGGACTAGATTGCTTCATTTATCATTTTTTATTAACACTGATATAATGTAAAATTGCCAGAATAAATCTATACTACAGAAAATTAGAATAAATAGAAAGGAATTGAGAGTTAGAGCTTAGAAGGTAATGAAGATGGTGAGCATATAGTTTGTTTTCTGTTTAGAAACCCTTTTTTAGAAAACCTTCAAACAGCTATATTTTTTGGTAATCAAAGTGGCCAATTAAGAACTTTTCTGTACAGAAATATTACAGTTATTAAGTATAGAATTATTAAAATAACCATGTTACAATGCTAGTGAAATAGTAGATTCAAGCAATGAGCATTAGTGAACAGCCCATTAGATTAAATATCAAAGGAAAATTGATAATAGGGGACATGCTTTCATTATTAGTATGCAAGAAAAAACCAGGACAGGGGCCAGGGAGTTAGCTCAGTGGTTCCGGCACCTGTCTTGCAAGTGCAAGGGCCCGGGTTCGATTCCCCGGTAACCACATAATAATACTGGGTGTGGAGACTCACGCCCAGCAGCAACCAGTACCACATACCACAGTGCCGGGCGTGGTGGCTCACGCCTGTAATCCCAGCACTCGGGAGGCAGAGGCAGGAGGATTGCTGTGAAGTGAGTTGGAGGCTGAGCTCAGGGCCAGCCTGAACCACAAAGCGAGACCCTGTCTCAACAAACCTAAAAAAAAAGAAAAAAAAAGAAAAAAACCAGGACAGGCTTTGCCTGCTGGTAGAATGTAACATTCTGCATTATCAGTGATGTATTGTTGTCAGACAGTAACTAGGCCTCTGTCACTAACACCCTAGCCAACAGAAAATGCAAGGGAGAAGAAGTAATGAGACTACACAACAATAAACAGAGAAAGCCAGAATGAGGGACATTTCCTAGGACTTGAGATGCAGTTTCTGACCAAGGTTAATGGCATATGACAAAAAAGAGGGAAGAAGAAATGAAGGAGAAGATTGAGAAACAGGTCAGCTATGGAATAAAGAAAAAAAATCTTGGAATACTCAACAAATTTATCTCTGAATATGAGCACATCACTTATGAAAAATACATTTTGAGAGAATTAGAAGACCCTCAGTATGGAACAGACATGACACCAGAATATTATTGTTAATATATGGGTAAGATAAGATCACAAGTGTGGCTGAGAGTGTCTGCCTTTAGAACTAGATCCGGAAGTATTTAGGGATAAGGTTGCATTTCGCTGGAATTTGCTTTTAAAAATTCTTCAGCAAAAGAAAAATGTCAAGAAAACTTGGTAAAACCTTGGAAGTTACCGAACCTGATTGATGGGTGTATGAGAATCTCATACCGTCTGCGTTTCTCCAGACAGTTGGCGGTTACTGTGCTTTTTCCTTCTCCCTGCCACTCATTCCCCCTTAAAGGAGCACCTTTAACCATTGCTACATCATAACAAAGAATAGTGTCACTGTACAATTGCCCGGGTATGAATAGGACACTAAGTCCTGTCCTCTGAATTCTCAGTCTCTGACAGTGTCAGTCTAATTTCCTTGAGGGGCCACACCCTGGGACATTTGTTAATTGATAAGTCTCCTATTTGGAAACGTTAATTCATAGTCTTCAGTCATGAACATATTAGTCCTGTTTATATGATTTGTATGCAATTTTTCCCTGTTCCAAAGTTTGCAGAAGCTAATCGTTTACTAACAGGGGAACAGGAGCAATAATTGATCACATTTGCTCTGCTTGTCAAGGACTGCTGTGATCGGTCTTAGAGCGCTGACTTAATGACAGTGAAGAGATGGATGCTGGTCCAGGCACGGACGCTGCACCATCCCGGTGCGCTGTGACAGGCAGAGAGCCAGGGGAGTGCAGAGAGCAGCGGTGTTTGGAAATACATGGCATCTGTGTGTCAGGGAGAAAGTTGCTTTTCCCACTTCTGTAAAAATGCATTTTTTAAAAAATCTCTGCCCTTTATCCCCCACCCCAAATTCAACAATGCTGATTTTAAAGTTTGCATACACTTTTTAATCAATGTTTAGTCATAATTTTTTTTCTTTATTAAGCCTCATTTTTCAGCCTTAAAAAAAGCAGCTAACAAAATGGCTTAAAAACTGAATGAGAGCAAATCTCATTTTCTTAGGAGAACCTGTCATATTATTTGTGATTCTAACCCTTAATGTTTAGAGAAAAAGAAAGGAGAGAAGGGAGTCTGATACTGAAATAACATCCTTCCAGATAAATTCCATGCCTGTGAAGCCAAGCAGAACCCCTCTCTAGTTTTGCAGTATTCCAGCGACACTGAATTGAGTTGCTTGATTTCTCGTTATGTTTCTCACTTGGTTCTACTGAGCAATTTTGTTTACAGGTAATTTAAGCTTTGGATAAAGCTCTGGTTAATTCAGTGTCTGGATAAAAGAAGGAGTAATTCAATTGAAAGGTCACCACAGAATTTTAATCATAGAGCTGAGAAAGCAAGGAAGGTCCAAGCTCATTAGTGGTGCAATGGGTAAAGAATTCCATCTCAGACAGATGGGGCCAGCTCCTCAAGTTTCACTATGAGCCGCACAGCACTAGAAGGAAAGAACATTGCTTTCCTTTTCATAGTCCTACAGAAATACAGGAAAGGAGAGTAATTCCCATTGAAGTCAGGCTTTTTACATTGAAAGTAATATTTCTGCTCATTATGTATGTTTCTTAGAAGAATTTCATTGAGTGACAGATTTATTCATCTATTTTTCAGTTTATGGAACTGTCAAATGCTTTTAGTTACTATTATGAATAAAACTACCATAAACATTCTTTTATATTATTTTCATAGACATTTTCCAAAATTCCTCCCTTGGAGTGGTTTTACTGAGTTATAGGTTTATTTTAATTTAACTTTATAGAGTTGTTTTAATTTAATTTTAAATTTTATTTAAATGTATAACAAACTGCTAACTAATTTTTCAAAGGAGTTGTGCAAATTTATATCCAACAATGAAATAATATAGTTCTAATTGTTCCACCTTTATCCACAGAGGGTGTAGTCAAGCTTTGAGTTGTAGCCATCCCAGTGCTTGTGTACTGATATGGAGTTATGGTTTTAATTTGTATTTCTCTGATGACTAGAGATGCTAAACCTTCTTTCTGTGTTTATTGACCATTACCTATCTTCTTCTGAAAGATGTGTTTAGAAAATTCATCCATTATTTTTGTAGATTTTTAATTTTTTTTTTTATTCTCGTGGTGGTGCCAGGGATTTAGGGGCCTGGTTCACTCTAAGCAAGTGCTCTTGTTGATTCTTTATTATCGACTTATATGAGTCCTTTATTCTGAACCTAAGAATATATATATAGATAATACATTTTCTGACAATCTGTGCCATTAATTTTTAATCATGTTTCATGAAAAAATTTTAATTATTTTTTTTTAATTTTTTGAGATAGGGTCTCGCTTTGTAGTTCAGGCTGGTCCTAAACTCAGCCTCGAACTCAGCAATCCTCCTGCCTCTGCCTCCCAAGTGCTGGGATTACAGGCATGAGCCACCACATCTGGCATTGTGGTATGTGGTACTGATCACTGGTAAGTGTGAGTAACCACACCCAGTGGTGTTATAGCTGGTTTCCAGGAACCTTGTGCTTGCAAGGCAGGTGCTGGAACCACTGAGCTAAATGCTTGGCCCTTAACATTTAATTTGTAACATTTTTAATAGTTTTAGCTTTTTCTATATTATGTTTTAAAAAATACTTTGCCTCACTGTGGCCACAAAGACTTTTTTTGTGTGTCTTTTTCTTCTAGAAGTTTTGTAATTTTTAACTTTCAGATTTACATATATACATATATATACATATACATATATATATGTATATATATATATATACTTTTATGTCTCATATGAGACTGAGACCAGTTTTTTAAATGCCTATTTAGTTATCTAAGAAACATTTATGAGAAAACTAAAAACTATTTCCTTTCCCTGTTGAATTCCTTAGGCAACTTTGCTTAGGATTAATTGATCATATATTTGTGAATTATTTCTTAACTGTGAGTTCTGCCCTAGGGATCTATTTGTTTAACCATATAATAGTGTGGCAGTACCTTAATTACTGGACTTTATCATATGCTCTTCAGGTGCTAATATGGAAAATCAGCAAAATAGACTGCAGAATTGGAAAAAAGGTATTCAAGTCAAAACGGATAACTTTTGTGTGACAAAGTGATAAAATGACAATCTCCATGTAAATTTGATTATGCTTTGCTAAAAAACCCTGGAAGGATACATACAATGCTAAAGGCTTGAATTACAAGTTATCTATGGCAGAAGGTGTATGTGGTGAGTGCTTAGATATGAAACAGAAATATGCAGAAGAAATAGCATCATGTTTTTAATCAATGTCACTGTATTAATTAGTTAAAACTTAATTTTAGGAAGAGTATGGAAAATATATTATCCCTCACAGTACGCAAAACCTCGAGGTGACAATTCACTAGAATTACACTTCTAGGGCGAGTTAGGCATTTTAGGCCTTAGATATGTTTACTTGACAAATATGTAATGAGTATCCTCAACATGTCAAGCCCTAGGAATGTAGTGGTAACAAACCTGACATGCGTCTAATGCGTCTGGTGTGTGCATTCTGGTACAAGTCAAAGATCACAGATAATAAATAAAACATACTTACACAATGTGGTCAGCATGTGAGGAAAATGAATATGAGTGAGAGGGGCAGCGTGAGCATGAGGAAGGCTGGTAAAGACCTGCCAGGTGGTTTCTCCTCTGCTGCAGCGTCAGGGCCAGGGGATGCCAGGGATGAGCAGTTGCAGCGGAGGGGACAAAGGATCAGCTGTGAAGGCCGAGGTGGCTGAGAAGAGGTGGGGCGGAGACGAGGCCCTGGAGCACAGGGCGAGCAGCGCAGAGACGCGGTAGTGGCAGCAGACGCCGGTGAGGCTGGACTATAAAGCAAACGAGGAGCTTAGATTTTATCCCTGGTGAGATGGGAAGGGTAAAATGGTCTGATCTGCGGTTATAAACAAACACATCCATTGTGTTGGAAAAATACAGAAGGGGCTGGTGGTAAGAAAGGAAGTAAAGCTGAGATTATGTCACACAGCACCCAAAAAGTGATTCAGCAAGAAGGGACTGGCCTCCCTGGTTGTTGGAGCTGAGGACTGACAACAGTCTGGAAGACTCGGAAAGGGGCAAGTCTTCTGCTGTCTGGAATTTCCAGAAAGATTCTTTGTAATTAATTCTGTCTGTCTGTCTGTCTATCTGTCTGTCTCTCTCTGTGTCTCTCTCTCACACATACACATGTATGCAAAATTTTAAAAATGAAGAAAAAAATTAGCTCTTCCAATAAAGGCAACAAGAACATGCTTCAGAAAATACATATTAAAAATCCTTACATGGAATATTACTTTACAGCAGGACACTCAGTTCTTTAATGACAGAAATGCCTGAATAAATTCAGAAGACTCATATGCAATTCCTCATTGTCAGAAATAATATTATTGCCTATCCCCCTGAAAGTTTTAACCTGACATCTCAGTCTCTCTTTGGACTGTTGTGTACTTCACCAGCTTCCGGGAGCTCATATCTGTAACGGCACTTCCCATGTCTCTTTATGTCCCTCCCATCAGTATCAGCTGCACCAATGTTCTCCAGTGCCTCAGATGCACCCTTAATCCCCCATAGGCCACCTGACCTCCTGCAACAGTCAGAACCAATAGGATTTGTGTACATTTTTAGCCAGATACATAGCTGACGCTTGAAGTTTTTGCTTAATATTTATGAAAAATAATGCTATAAATTTAATTTTATTGTATTCCTCTGTTCTCATTGACTGTTGGTCACCTCTGTAAGGCATATGGTTTGATGAAGAAGCAACTGTTCGAATAGAGGGAAATTTTGTCTTCTACGTGGGTAGAACCTTTCTGATTGATTCTAAGGGTAAAGACTGACTTGCATTAGTCCAACCTTCTAAAGATTATGTTTGCATTCTTCTGCATATGCTGACCACTCGTATGTGAAGGCATGGTTAGGAACTGTGGAAATCTGTGGCTCCATCTTTTCCCCCGATCTTGCACACTTCATTTTCTTTCCCATTCCACCTCTGAAAACATGTGGTTTCTGCTTCTGTGATGGAGGCTTCAGCTTCACCCACAGTGGCAGGAAACTCAGTCGTAATCAGCAGCTGCCCTGCTGCTAAAAGCTATTAATGCCAATGTTGTTAATGACCGACCCAGTTGAATGTGCTGATTTAGGGGGTAGACTTATTCCTCCTCTCTCCCTAGGGCCTTGTTCTTAAACGAGATTCTTATGCTGTTTACTCCTCTGGCATAAGGAGTATTAACTACGAACCACAACACTTCATACATCAGCACAATGAGCTGAAAAAACAGAGAACTAAAACATGTCACCACCTTTCAGATCTGAAGCCATGCACACTGAAGAAATTTGACACCTCTGACATTTGCCTAAAGAACTTGGATGCCAATACCCATTGCCCAAAGCTATAAATATCATTTTCTTCTGAAGACTAAAGGATGAGAAGGGTAGATTCAGATTTTTCTTTTAGGAACTAAACACATTAAAAGTAACCTGAAAAATCAATACCAATTACTTGCAAGCAAAGGCTGAAAAAATCACTGAGTCTAGAGAGTGTGTACATAGGTGAATGTTACGGCTTGTGTCTAGATGTTACTCATGCTGTAACAGGGGGAGCTTTTTCAGAGGTGGCTTAATCTAGGATGTGTGACTGATTCATGGTGCAATGCCAAGATTAAGGGTGGCTGCTTACTAAACCAGTCCTGAATGATTGGTTTAGCACTTTAATGATCCCAGTAGCCTCAACACAATATATGGACAAAAAGAGACTTAACTCCCCTTTGCTTGCTTTGCTTCCTCCTGCCCACCATGAACTTGCTCTCCACTATGATGCCTGTCTGCCATGCCAGCCTCCTTTGGAACCAGCCAATTATGAACTGAAACCTCTATAAATTGCAAGTTAAGCAAATATTTCCCTATTTACTTTTAAGAGTCAGTATTTTGGCCAATAATGAAAGAAAGGTAACTAAAATAGACTCTAGTACAAAGAGTAAGGTCCTTGCTGTTACTATACCTGACCGTATAGCTTGGGGACTAACTTGTAGGAAAAGTTTGGAGTGGTTTGGAGATCCTGGTAGAAAAAAATAGCTCTGGAATGCTGTAAGCTTTACTTGATGAAAGATACTAGTCAGAGCTCAGAAGATCACAGTGCTGATAGAAAAGCTGCTGGTAAAGACCAGGCTTAAAAAGTTTCTGCTGGGAGGAAGGATTGCATTGGACTCTAGATGATGTGTTTTATAGTTTGACAAAAAGTTTGTCTGCATTTTGCTTGTGTCCAGAGACTCTGCCTGAAACTGAAATTAAGGGCAGCAGACTAATTAATCTGGCAGAAGAAATTTCTACACAGTCTAATGTGGGAAACAAGGGAAGGGAATGTAACTAGAACCTTTACATTAAGTTCCAGTCTCCTTTAAGTCTGATGTAGGCAGAAATAAGGTATAAGTAAGAAACTGAGCTTTGGCCTGATCCATGCTACTCTGAGCAGCAAAAGAGCTGAGAACCAAACTTGACACATCTTTTATCCCATACATTCCAAAGGACCTAGAAGGGTGGGGCATTCTGCTGCAATACTCCTAGAGAAGTTGTGTAGATGAAGATCCCACAGGACAGGGAAGACATTGGCAATAGCCCTAGAGAAGTTATGTAGATCTTGGTATATTTCTGCCCTGAAGCATCACAGCACATGGGACCACTGGAGTCCCTGTTGCTACCAGAAGTGAAGTCAAGAGTTAAGTCCCCATTTGAGATTGTAACAAAAAAGTAAGGAAACAAATTTTATGTATATGGGGGGGTGGCAGGGTGGGTAGGGCTATGGGAAAAAATGAGAATTAAGTTGTATCTTATACTGGTACAAATCCCCATTATGGAGTGCAATCATGACGTATATATTTAATGTACCAATAAAGATTAAAAAAAAGAGATATGAAGAAGTTCACTATATTCCCCTGCAGGGCACAAGCTAAGAGAAATAAATAACTGTCTTAAATATTTATTCACCAAACTCTAATGCACCCAACTATATATATAAAAAAAAAAAGCATAAATGGACATAAAAAAAAAAGAGTTAAGTCCCCAAGTCTGTCTGTAGGCAGGACAGCTTGGTCTGATTGTGCTAGTATTTCTCCCAAGTAGGATTGTTCCCCATAGCCTAATATTAAAGCAGACATGTCTACTTTGGGGGGCTGTTAGCTAGATGTATCTTGAGAATCTAGAGTAAAGAATTCTGCAGAATGAATCGAAATGTTGTGAGTTTGGTCAGAAAGGAAGCTTCAGTGAAGTTGTGGGCTGCAGAGATGGAATAGAGGAAAAATTGGTCACTGAAAAGATTGGCAAGAAAAATCCAAGTATTTCAAAAGAAGGAAACAGAAAATATGGCCTGAAAACAACAATATAATCAGAAGGACTCTAGCCCTTTTCCCCTGGGAGTTGCAAATGTGAATGACTTTACTCTGAGATGAAAGCCCCAGAGCATCATATTCCAGAATGTGGCCTAGAGAATTTGTACTTTCTGATTGGTTTTGGAGTGCGCAGCAATCCAGCCTCCTGACCCCTACAACCAAGAAAGAGGGAAGAAGCAATGGATCCTACAATTACTGTGAGTGCCATGGAAGTAGAGCCACCCAAGTCCTTTGGAATTCACAACTTGCCCCAGATTCCAGGAATGCTGGAAGTAGAACTGTGGAATTTGATGTTTGTCCTGCTGGATTTTGATCTTGCTTTATTCCTGCTCCTTGCCATTCCCCTGTTTGTAACTTTGGGAGTCAGAATGTCTATCTTGTACCACTGAATGTTGGAAATGTTTAATTTCATTTTCATTTATACAAGGGCTTGTAGTTAAGAGCTTCCCTCAAATCTCAGAGGATACTTGGGACTTTGACTTTTCAGCAATGCCAAAACTCTTAGAACTAAATGCCTTTTGCATAAATGGATGTACGTGAGTCTTTGGGAGGCCAGGAGTGTAACGTTATGGTTGTGTATAGAGGTCCTCCCAAAGTCTCATGGAGTCCTAGAAGGGGCTTTTTCACAGGTGGCTGGATCTATCATGTGAGACATTGGGATTGATTCTTCATGCAATTCTAGGCTCAAGGGCACTAGGATTAAGGATGTGAGTGCTACCGACCCTCAGTACCCTGAGTAAGATATTAGGGATAGAAAGAGTTGTGGTCATCCCTCACTTGCTTTGCTCCCTTCTGCCCACCATGAATCATCTCTCCTCTGTGATGCCTGTCCACCATGCCAGGATTGAAACTTCTACAAATTGTGTGAGCTAAATAATCCTTTCTTTCTTTAACTGTAGGTATCATGTATTTTGTCTAAGCAACCAGAGAAAAGTAGCTAAGACAGTGAATGATTTAAAACAGTGCCCATAGAAGCGTATCTGAAAGCTCTCACAAACAGAAGAAGCTTCAGCAAAGTTCTCTTCTACTTATTTTGATGTTTGGGCATTAATTTATAAAATGCAACACTTGTTACATTTAAGAAGGAAAACACACAGTAGCAAGTAATTCATAGGAAAAGATTCATAGAATCCTTGGCACGAGGGAGGGTTGGGCTGTTTTCTTATGAAACATCAAGGCATTCACAAGGTGTATGGGGATGGCTTATCTCTACAAACCAGAAAACCTCTCACTCAATACCCAGACATTCTGCATGCCAAATATTGTGTGTTTCATGTCTCAAGATTCTATTGAGCAGAAATTGCATTCTGAGGAGCTTGGTGAAGCCATCAGACGTTTAACTCTGTAGTCTCTCCTTTATTCCAAACACTGAATGAAATAAGGTTATTCAAAGTCCAGGAATTTTTAGCCTTATATTTAAGATGAAAGCATCACAAAGAAAAGGAATTTCTTCCTTTTTTATTGTCATCCAGTAGTGGAAAGGGGCACATATCTGTACAGTGTGGATCCAGAAACCCAAACTCCTGGCCTGGTTATGATGGAGAAGTTCTGAAAAATGAAATCTTACTAGCTCATTCAAGTCTATGGAAGCTGTTTGGTGGTTGATTACCTGTTTCTGTCTCCTTCTTGATGTTTGTGTGTGTGTGTGTGTGTGTGTGTGTGTGTGTGTGTGTGTGTTACAGACAGATAGCCAATGGAGACAGGGATCACTCTAATTCTGTCAGCAGTAGAGACATCTCTGTACTTGTGCGGCCATGACAAGTTTTCTGGAGAGATGATATCGAGGAGGCTACTGAAGATAAAATGTATAGATAAAAATCAAGAAAAGGCAGAGCTTTACATAAAGTCTTGGAGCAGCCATTTTGACTAAAATACATGGTCTTCATAGAAGAGTAGAGAGCAGAAAGGCAAGAAATGAATCTAGAAACCAGACTATAGGATTGCAGGCATTGTCTGAAAACCAAGGAATGTGGGACTGTCAGTGGTCTACAAGTTATGATAATGATATGAGTTCCATAAAGAACAGTATACCTGGGACAAGGGATTTCGCTGAGTGATTCCAGCACCTGCCTGGCAAGCACAAGGTCCCAAGTTCAATCCCCAGTACCACATATCACAATGCCAGGTGTGATGGCTCATGCCACCACTGAAGAGGCAGAGGCAGGAGGATTACTGTGAGTTCGAGGCTGTCCTGAGCTATATGAGTTCAGGGACAGCCTGAACTTCGAAGTAAGACTGTATCTCAAACAAAAAGACGAAGAAGAAGAACAGTATACCAGTTATGTGCAGATTTAGAGAAATCCTTTGTTTCTTTGTTTATTGCTTTATTTGCAATGTTTGCAGTACACAGTGTTTACACTCCTTGTGTGGAGTTGATACATGTATGTGACGCATCTTAATTTCTTTCTCATCCCCTTTCTCTCACTTCCCTGAAGTCAATAAAACAAAAGAAAATGTTTTAGCAGTACATGAAAGGACTAATTGAATATTTTGTCTGAGCTTTTTAGTAGGACAATGAAAAGAATTCTATCTAGTTCAATGAAGACTTTAACTTTGTGATACCATAATCCTGTAATTTATCCCGAACTAAGAATCTATACTTCTGAGTCTTTAATTAGAACAGTCTCAGAATTCTGTACCCTGTTTGATACTGGTTTGAATTAAGATTCTTGTAAAGTTTAACCAATCAATTTGATCATGATCAAAAATTTCCACAGAATTTATAGTTTAATATGTCCAGAGTACAGAAACTACAGCTAATGCTGTGCATGTGATTCACAAACACATCAAATTCAAATCTAACCTCTGAGTGTGGTGGCGCATCCTCATAATCCTAGCACTCTGGTGGACTGAGGCAGGCAGGTTGCAAATCTGAACCCAGCTTGTGCAACTTGGTAAGAATTTTTCTCAAAATTAAATAAATGATATTTTAAAAGGACCAGGGACAGAGCACAGTGAAAGAGCCCCGTGTTCACTTTCCAGTACTGCAACACAACAACAATAACAAGGATGGTGATGAGGACCCAGTATCTTTAAAATAGCCATTTTTCTTTCTTTTTTTCAAAAAAAAATGCATCTGTTGGTACATTTTAGGCATCCATTATGATCACCTCCCTCATTAAGAATTTGTAGCTGTACATGATGTATCTTGATTCTTATTTCTTCCCATTCCCCTGCCCTCCCTTCAATCCCCTACTCCACCCATACATATAAAATGTGTTTCAATCTTCTTTCCTTTTAACGATCAAAGTTTTTCATTCTCTTCTTTGCTTTCCCTTGCCTCATCCAGTTACTGTTTCCCTTTGGGCCTTTTCTTCCTATTTCACGATACCTGTTGTACATTGGACCTCATTTACACCTTCAGTTTCTCCCACTAGAGAGACATTATGGTATTTACATATCTGTGTTCTGCTTATTGTATTCATAACTGTGGCCTCAACATGCATCCATTTAGCTATAAATGTCTCTATCTGAATAAGGCTCCATTTTATCTATAAAAAACAAAAAACTACATCTTCTCTATCTATTCACTGGTTGATGGACATTTGTGTTCTTTTCAGGATTTAGCTATTCTAAATTGTGCTGCTTTAAACATAGGTGCACATACATCACTGTGGTATTATGCTTTCATTTCTATCATGAATATACTTATCCAGGAAATAGTAGGGTCAAGTAGGACTCCAATCCTATTTTGGGGGGAATCTCCACACTGATTTCCACAGTGATTCCACCACTCTGCATTCCCACCAACAATGAGAAGGGTTCCTTTGTTGCCACAGTCCCGCCAGCATTTGTTGTTGGTTGATTTCTTTATAGCAGTTGTTCTGTCTGAAGCAAGGTCGAATTTCAGTGTCATTTTCATCTGACTCTCGAAATGACCAGTGATATTGAGCATCTTATCGTATATTTCCTCGCTGCTTTTACTTCATCTGAGAAATGTCTCTTCATTTCAGATGCCCACTTTTGAACTGGGACTGTTTGTAATTTTTATCCTCCGAGATTGGCTACCAATATTTTATCAGTGACATCATGCAAACCTCAAATCCAAAGTACAATAAATCAATGTGGTTTGTGATTTTCTTCAACATAGAATGCTGGAGTGTGAATGAAAGTTGCTTGAGGTTTTTTCTGAAGTTAGGAATTGTGTAGAAATTATATTCCTAATATCTGTATTCCAGAAGTAGGCACAATTTCCCACCATGTTAAAATCTAGTGAACTCGGTTGGGTCTTCCAGCATCTTTATAGTTTCATCCAAACATTTAAAGCAGTATCATTATGTAGATAAGTCCCTTAAGTCAAAGCTGGGTAAATTTAAGGCTTAAAGTCTTTGCCAGTAATGATCTCAGTAATTACCTACCACTGATGAAAAACATCCTGGTGCCAAAATTTTGTTTACCCATCCCTGGTGGGAAAATGAATGGAATAAGGGCTTCAGAGTCAACCTGACAGCTCTCCAGAAAATATCAAGCCCTTCAGAGCTCTGTGCCCTGGCAATCCACTTACTCCCCAAGACTCAAACTCACCCAATGGTTGTATGAATTGTTCATACTAAATGTGGAGTGCTTAGCATATACCTTGGCAAATAATAGAGACTCAATAAATATTTGCTTAATGAATGAATGCTTTTACTCTAAGTAGAGCAGCTGTTAGATTTACCTAACAAGTAGGTTTATAAAACTTACTAAATGTTCTCTTTCTTTGTAAAATGACTTAAATTTGTTATCTTTCTTTGGAAACTGTTTCTTCTCCAAGTTTTGAGTTTGAAGTTTGAGAATCTTAGGTCCACCAGAAGGGATATCCAGTAATACCCAGTAATACCGGCTACAGCCTCATGGAGCCCAAGGAGGTGAAAAGAAAATGAACTAGAAAAGACCAAGAACATTCTTCCAACTATCTACCAGTCAAGGGAAGTAAACAAACCCCCGATTGGACTAAACTCATTAATAAAGCCTATTCTCTCAGCAATAACAGTCCTTTCAGTAAGAAGATTTTCAATCAGGAAACATTATTCCTGTGTATGAAAGTGTATGAGTTACACTTTCAAGACAGTGATCCACACAATGGAAAAGTGAGTTATTTGGTTAGAAAAATGTGTCCCTTACTTAAATCACCTATGAATGAGAGAGGAAAGTGGAAAGTAAGGGAAGAAGTAGGAGAGTGTAATAGGTTTATCTCCGTTATGAAGAGGTGCCTCCTACATGCTGTGCTAGATTACAAATGTATTCTAGAGTGGCTTTCTGGAAGTTTCTGGCAGAGCTGCAGTCACAGCAGGACCGTTACACTGAAGCCAAAGTTAGAACAGGTTTTAGGGAGCAGACCAAGCTGGATTCAAGTGCAGGCTTTTTTGCTTCATAGCTGGTAAAATTTAAAATATCTGAGCTTGCTCCAGTTTCTTCATTGGTAAAATTGGAAGTGCCACATAAGATGATGGAACATCAGATCTCAATTTGATGAAACATAGAGGTAATAAAAGCAAAGTGTAGCTCGCAGCATCTGGCATGAAATAAGCAACAAGCAAGTCCGTTGGGGGCGCTGTGTACTGTGATCGCAGCGCTCAGCTCCCATGATCACCATCCAGGGTCCGTTCTGTGAAGGAGTCATGAAAACTTTCCATGTCCCAGTTTCTCTAGTCATCCTAAGTGTCATCATTTTTTATGGAAAATGAAAGTGATGCCTCTGAAAATAAAGTGATTTATCTTCAGCACACCGAGCACCCCCAGCGAACCTGCAATACTGCACACACGTCGGCACCACTCGCCAGTCCTCACACATCAAGTCGGCGTGAGGCTCGCAACTGCTCATCACAAATTTTATTATTATTTTATGATATAACTTGAAGATGATCAGATTTTACCACCAATAACAACACCATATGGTGAGTTCCCCACTTGCCCTGAAATAATTTACTGAGGCTTAATATTGTGCAAATGGCCAAACTCTCCATGCTGAATATTTCTCAAGGTTTCTTCAGGACATGAGAACATAGCAGAGATTTTTTTCAGGTGGCCCTTTACCAAGTGGATATGAAATTGGATCAGCTGGAGGCAAGAACAGATGGGGTCGAGCGGCAGATGGGAAGATCTTGTGTCGGATATGCAGAATCACTCTGGCAAAATCAATCATGCCACAGGAGTTAGCCGCAGCTCAGTTAAAGAAAATGAACTGGAGTACACAGTTGAATTATTGGGACATAAATATGGGCTCAGACTTTAGAAGCTGTCTTGATTAAGTGTCAATAAGACAGATGAGCTAATGATGCTGAATTAGGAGGTTTAAAATGTCATGCTTGTCAATGATGACTATGGCTGTCTTTCATTAGTGCTTATTGTGCGCCAAGCACTTGATGTACATGTCTCAGTCCCTCCTCACAAATGCGTATGAGACAGGCAGTTTTCCTGTGCTACAAATACTAAGGCTGAAATGTTGAGTAAACGGATCAGAGTCATAAGACTGTCAGTAACAGAACCACCTGGGAGCGGTTACAAAGCCTGTGCAATTCACAACCACACTATGACACTCGTGCAAAGCCCGTGCAATTCACAACCACACTGTGACACTCGTGCAAAGCCCGTGCAATTCACAACCACACTGTGACACTCGTGCAAAGTCCGTGCAATTCACAACCACACTGTGACACTCGTGCAAAGCCCGTGCAATTCACAACCACACTATGACACTCGTGCAAAGCTCTTGCAATTCACAACCACACTATGACACTCCTTTTCAATGCTACTTTGTCTACAAGAAAATTAGAAGAACAAATGGTCCGTGTTTTGGAATCCCAAGATCCTCTCCAAGGAACAGGCTCTGAGACACCTGCCTGGGAAATGCAGAGTAGCTGCGGTGGCTCTGTGGTCCTCCATGAGCTGAGGGTCACCAAGCCACATACAGGGCTCTAGGGAATCATACAGATCCCATCTACATTTCACATCTGCTTTCCTCAGAAACTCTCGGAATCCTGAAAACATGCCGATCCGGAGAAGGAACCTAGCCCAAAAGAATCCCAAGTACTTATTGTAGTCCAAACACACTCTGATGAGTTTTGCTTCCACTTAGGGCAGTCAACAAATAGGACAATCTGAGACTCTGGATGACTTGCTGTACCCTCTGTCTCTGACAAATGTAGGGTACTATAATAGAAAACAGAAACTTGTGGCTTAGAAGCATCATTTATTGTTCACAGTCTAGGAAATGGAAAGTCCAAGATCAAGATGGCATCCAGTGAGGGAGTTTTCTGATTTCTAGATGACTCACCTTCGAGCTGTGTCCTCCAGTAGCCGGCAGGATGGAAGGAGCTCTCTGGCATCTCTTACAAGAGCACTGATCCCATAGCAATCACTTCCTAAGGTCTCACCTCCTTATACCATCATTTTTGTGCTTAGAGTCTGGTGTGTGAATTTGGGGGTAATGCAAACATTCAGTAATATGCTACCCACTTTCTTCAGAACTGTAGACAGTCTACAAAGGAGAAATCATTTCAGCCCAAATATTTTCCCTGCTCTAAATTCACAGGTAGGAAGGGAAAAGAGAGAAGTCTTCAGTCATAGATTACCTACTATTTGTCAGGCATTGGGCAGATCATATAGTTGTTTGGAAGGAAAGAAAAATAAGTCTAACCAACAGATGGAAACACATCTGCCAGGTGCCATGCTCTGAACATGTTACTTCCTTTCCTGCAACTTTTTCTCACATTTACAAGTTTCTGTTGGCTGCTGCGCTGTGCTTATGGCTCAGTTAAATGTTCAAGAAGCAGGTACCAGTTTTGAATAGCAGACCAAAGACCCCACTTTCAAAGAAAGCAGAAGAGATAGAGTATATTCCCTTAAGGAAGGAAATTTTTCTCTGCCTTATTTTCTTCAAACAAAAGAAAGTTTTACCAATTCCATTGCCATAGCCTTGCTCCCCACGGACTGTATATACATCACAGAAACCTTTGAGCCTTCAAGAAGGAAGGAGAACTCTCATTAAGTATGAGAGCGAGTAATCTCTAGATGCAACTATGCCTGGTAATATGAGAACAGGAACTATTTGCTGGGTGCAAACATGCATTAAACTCTATGTGCTCTGCATTGCAGTCCTTAAAATAGTCATTAATTATCAGTAATGTACAGATTGCTAATGATAACATTATGAATACATGAGATATACATTTCAGTTTGAGGAAAAGTCATTTTTTAACAATCTGCAATAACACCTGTATTCTGGGACAGCTGCGTGCTACAAACTATGTTTTTCAATCACATACTTTAAAATCTTACTGAATTAGTCAAAGAAATAGAACTTACTCCATCTATCCCAAGGGAAGGGGGCCTTAATAAAGAGGTGATAGAGTCAAAGCAGGGATGGGAAGGCTGGAGCAGTTGTGGTATAGAAGAGTTACTCACTGCTGTGGCCTCTGAGCTTTTCTACTGGCTACCAGGCATTAGATGTTACTTCTGCTGTCAGGACTAGAAGATCACTACAAGTCACAGATGTCTGTGGTATCCATTGGTGAACTTCTGCATTCACCAATGAGCTACTGGAAGCTGGGTATGTCCCAGAGTCTACACATCTATGGAACACTACCACAATGCACTTCTTCCCCATCCTCCAGATCTCATCCTGGGCTTCTCGCTGGAAAGACCCAAAGTGGGTGGGCATTCTGGGAAATATGATCCCAAGCTGCTGCCTCCAGTGCAGTGGGAAAAGGCACAGAAGGAGAGATGAAGTGCTCAATGTCACCTACGAAACTAGCGACTATGATGGCAGTGCCGACGCCAAGACGTAGAGGACAGCATGAACAGAGTCAGAAGTCATGGAGAAGAAGGTGCGTATTTGAAAGATGCTTCAAAGGGAGGACTGAAATATTAGATACTTCATTTTTCCTTGCACACAATCAAGTCAATAGAACCTATACATCAGTTCTCTTTTGCTCATCTGCTGACACTCATGTTCTTTTTCCCCAGCTTTCCTGTAACACAGAATAATGCATCTGCCCACTCCTAGAGCAGGAGTAATGACTTGCTGGCAGAAGCACCATGAATCAGTTCTTGGGCTGAACATGCTATGTTGTTTGGGAATCTGGCTAAATTTTTCCATAATTGCTTTAAAAGTGATTTCCATTTAGAGCTAGGTGGAACAAATTCCTGCTGCTGGCTAAATCTTCTTTTTTCCTTCTGTACAAGCAGGATCTCATAAAAAAGGACTATTGCTCTTTTGTACTCTTCTGTGATGTATTTTGTGTTGGGGCTTATGAAAGAAGCCATCTAAAAATACATGCAGTATTATAAAAATATACTCGTAATTTTACCAGAATTCAACTTTTTAATAGCTATCTCTCTTCTCTCTTTATGTCTCTTTTTCAAGTATTTCTTTCCTTTGGGAACTGCCAGATTAATGTGTCTTTCATAGACACCTGACCTAAATGAATGACCCTCTCCCACCTTTGAGCTGCTTGGTGACTGGATGACCTCCAACTCCAAACCCAGGAAGATTCTCTTTCAACAGAAAACCCAACATTGTCACTAGAATTCTTTATTTGAAATTCTGCCTATTTTCATGAAAAAAATATATTAATGAGCTTCCTTTATATCCTCTTTTCTGCCTGTCTCTACACCAAGCATTAGCTGATAATAATACTGGTGTCAGAGTAGTTAGGATTTTAGCTTATGTCAACAGCATTTAAAGGCTGCTGAGTAATATTCATCTTCAACTGCACATTGGTGCTTCTTTTCAGTATTGCTCAGCTAAATCAGAAACTTCTTTTCTCTCTTATTTCTAACACTTGCTTCTAAGCAAATCATATTTCCTAAACCACAGCACAAAGCAAAGTCTGATACATCCTTTAAAATAAGCATTGTGGTAGCTTGAATTATGTCTACCAAAAAGATACGTCCATTTCTAAGCCCTGGTACCTTGGGACTGTGACTTTGTTTGGCAGTGGAATCTTTGCTAATGTATTGAAGCTTAGGATCTCTAGATAAGATCATCCTAGATTTGATTTTTGCATGTTAACTTCGTGGGTTAGTCAGCCTTCTTGTTGCTGAGAGATAGTTCTTTAAAGGGAGATTAATGGGATGGTTTTAGAGATTTTGGTCCACAGTCCACTGATTCCATGGCAGAACAGTGTGGAAGGGTGTGACAGAACAAAGATACTGAGCTCCTGGTTTCCAGGAAGTAGCTCAGGGGAACAGTGCGGAAGGGTGTGGGAGAACAAAGATACTGAGCTCCTGGTTTCCAGGGAGTAGCTCAGAGGAACAGTGCTGGAGAGGATAGAGCCAGAGACCATATGTAAGAGCAAAAGTCAGGTCTCATGACCACCTGGACATCTCCACAGTGCGCTTTACTAGTCTTGGTGGCTCCCAAGCCAGTCAGGTTGACTCACTTGAGCTTAACCACCACATGTAGGGAGTTTGGAACTTTATTCCAGAAACACTGAGGAGGAGATAAACTCCAAGCAGGAAGGGGACATGAGATGACTGGTATTTTAAGCTCCAATCACAGTGAGAGGATGGGTTGAGTGGAGATCAATATGAACACACACGTGGCTGGAGTCCAAGGTAGCTCAGAGAGTTAGGGGAGAAGGGAAAGGCAAGTTTCCAGAGGAATTTGCCTCAAAACTCTAAGGTTTTCCTCAAGGTGGTTTTTGGATTCTTAGCCTAGTCAATCAAAAAGGCATATCATAAGTGCCCTCCAGTATCCCACTGAAAATTAAGTCCCTTGACTTTTGAGAAATCAGGAAGATCTAATGGAGGAAAAAAAAATACTTTTACAGTCTTTTAAGCATAATCCAGGGAAACTCATAAATAAAGATAGCATTATTTCAGGCTTCGAATTCTATTAGCGCTTCAGCAAAGATTTCCTGAGCAAACTGTCAAAAAAGAGACCTAGATAAAAGTAATCAATGTAATAAGAGACCTCAGTAAATTTCTACCCTTACCCCAAAGAAGTGCACCTACAAGTCAGACAAAGAATAATCATAGGCAAAGAGACAAATTGACACATTGAAGCCAACTAATTAACTGATTGTCCAGAAAACTGTCTTAACTTCTTTGCTTTCCTCGCTGATTCTATGTAATGACAATGAAACTTGTACATCTGGGTATTTCTAAGAACTGGATCCTCAACAATACTAAGAAATTGCAGCCAACAGTAGTACTGTCTTGGCATTTTACAGAACTTGTGTTTCCTTTGTCAGTATATGAGGCAGGTTCTTTATGTGAGAACTAACCAGTCACCTGTCAAGAACAGGTCTGGTGAGGGAAAGAAGATGGAAACCCAGATGTCCTTTGCCAGGAGACTCCCCAGTGGCTGGCACTGTGCCATGTTCAAAGGTAGTTAAGGATTTGCACAAAACCTAACATTCTTGGACTCCATTTCGCACAGAAGTTCTGTGCTAGTTCATAAGTTCATCCACATGCCTTGGCCTTCCACATGAAGACAAGAAGGGCTGCTGAGAAATTCAAGGGCCACTTCTAGGAGAATCCACAATGACACTGAGCAAGACTCAAATGGGAGTAATCAAGTCAAAGCAAGTAGATTTCAATATGCATGACATTTTGATGAATGTGAAAACATCTTAATACATAAATATAAGGTATGAATTTAATGTGTCTAAGAAATTATGTGTCTTTAAGTGTTTGGCTTCAATGAACAAAAAATAGAAATCCTTGCTAATCTATACAATGATGTCTACTTTAAGAAAACACTAGCTGGGGATTTAGCTCAGTGGTTCCAGTGCCTGCTTTACAAGCACAAGGCTCAAAGCAAGTGTAAGGTCTGGAGTTCCATCCCTGATAACCACAAACAACAAAGCTGGGCATGGAGACTCACACCCACAAGCAATCAATACCAGATACTACAGTGCTGGGTGTGGTGGCTCATGCCTGTAATCCCAGCATTCAGGAGGCAGAGGCAGGAGGATTGCTATGAGTTCAAGGCTGAGCTCTGGGCCAGCCTGATCTACAAAGCGAGACCCTGTCTCAAAAAAAAAAAAAAAAAGGAATATAACAAATATAAAAGATTGTTACATAGAGATTAGCCCATTTTAATGACCATAACTTGCTACGAACTGTACGATGCACTGTAAAATTTATTCTGTGATACCACAGAATGTGATGTTTATTTCTACAGATTCTATATTCATAAGTGTTATTCTAATCAAATAATTTCTGAGAGTATACTCAGCTGTGAGAACAAAGGAAAGAGAATAATTTTTAGGACTTTAAAAATAGCATTACTGAACACCAGTGAAACACTCAATGAAGAAAAAATTAGGAAACTCATAGCATTTAAAAGAGCATCAAGAAAAATTAAATTATTAGAACTAACCTAACTGAGAATGTGAATCCTCTACAATGAAGACTATGTACTCAAAAAAGGAAATAAATCAGCATGAAAAATGCAAATACATCCCCTCCTTGGATAAGTAGAGTCAATATAGGCCTATTGACCATACTTCCAAAACTAATACACGAATTTAACACAACCCTTATCAAAATACCAAAGCATTCCTCAGAGAACTACAGAAAACAATGCTAAAATTCCTATTAAACAAGAAGAGCAAAGGAAATCCTGGGTAACCAGAGCAAAGCAGAAGGCATCACAACCCCAGATTTGAAGTTATATCTCAATGCTATAATGATTAAACTGCATGGTAATCACCTAAAAACAAACATGTGGATCATTTGAATGGAATAGAAGATGCAGAAACAACCCCAGGAAATACACCTACTTGAACTTTGACAGAGAGCCCAAAATGTATAGTGGAGGAAAGACAGCCCCTCGAACAAATGATGCTGGAAACTTGGCTCTCTATATGTAGAAAAAAATTGAAATAGACACCTGTATTATAACATTAACTAAAATAAAATCAAAATAGGCCAAAAAGATCTAGGTATTAAAAACAGAAACAATTTTCTGGGAAACAAGAATAGGTAAAACTCCCGAAGTCATGAGCAGAGGCAAAAACTTAGTGAACAGAAACCTCCAGTGGCACAAGCAATACTACCAGCAATCAGTAGACAAGATCATATCAAATTTAAAAGCTTCTGAAAAAAGTCTTCTGCACAGCAAAGGAAATGACCAACAGGATAAAGAGAAAATCTACAGAATATGAAAAGATATTTTATGGATGTTCCTCAGACATAGAACTAATATCTAGAATATATAAAGAACTCAAAAAATTAGACTTCCATTATAAAAGACCCAGTGAAAGGATGAGCACTGAAATGAACAGATTCTTCTCAGAAAAAGAAATACAAATGACTAATAAATTCATGAGAAATGTTCGATATCACTGGCCATCAGAAAGATCCAATTAGAACACTGAGGTTCCAGGGCTAGACATGTACCTCAATGGCACCAGGCCTGCCTGGCAAGTGCACGGTCCTGAGGTTTAGTCCCAGGACCAGAAAAAGAAAAAAATAAATAAATAAAGGGAGAGGGAGTGAGATTCCTTATCACTCAGAAGGACTATCGTCAAGAAATCAAATAATTATCAATGCTGATGAGGCCAAAGGGAAAAGGAACTCTTCTCCCATACATTGTGGTGGGAATGGAAACTGATGAGATCACTGTGGAAATCAGGATGGAGATTCCTCTAAAATTCATAATACATTTCACCTAGCTATTCTCATTCTAGATGTCTTTCCAAAAGAGTTAAAGACATTGTCTTACAATGACATATGTACACCCCAGCACAATTCACAATAGTTAAATATTGGAAACAACAGATGAATAGGTGAAGAAAATCTGGAATTTCCACACAGTGAAGGACTACTCTGCCATAAAGAAAGGATGACCTTGAGTCCATTTGCAGGAAACTGGATGCACCTGGAAACCATAAACCTGAGTGGAATAAGTCAGATACATAAGTTTAAATTCCGTATAGGTTCTCTTATATCCAGAACCAAGATATAAATAAGGAGTTAAGTAGGAAGTAGGAAGGTAAATTTTGTTTGAATGGGAAAGAAATCAAGAGATGGAGGGAAGGAGGAAGGGAAGGAAAACATATTTTAGAAAAAGAAGAGATGTTATTAAGTATTTGTATCAACTACAAGGTATGTAAGCATGTAATGCAAATATATACTAACAAAAATTAAAACTGCAAACATAGATTCTATACTCATATTTAAATATTTCAGTTCCTTTTCAAATACTTTTCTTCTTAAAATTTGGCTTGTTTGGATTCTAAAAGGCAAATGGACTTTAAACTTTATTTAATAGTAAGAAAACAACAGAGTATTCAATTTCTCAAACAGTTCCAAAATTACATAAACATAAAAAAAGCAAGGAACAAAATCCATAGAATTTAAAGATCAGAATTCAAACACAAAAGACTCAGCTTTAAATGAATCATTGTATTGTTGCCACTTTAAAAGAAATATTAATTTTGTTTGTATTTCAAAGTAGAATCAGAATCAAAAGATCTTTTCTATCTCTGTGTGAGAAATTGAATTACAGCTGTCATGCCAGCTCCAGCTAAGCACTCTGAAAAGTATATTAAATCAGGATGATAATTGTTCAGTAAAATTTCTCCTAGAAGTATACTAAATATGATTGATTTAATATATCATTAAGATTCTACTGGAAAAAATGTCAGAAAACAGCAACATTCTGCTACATTTTATAACTTCCATTTTTGTAAAGTGACCATTAGCATAATACAGTAATATCGTTATGACCATCTGCACATATGAAAATATCTCAAAGCCAATATTACATTTTCATCAACTAAATCACCATGTGTTTCAATAAACACAATTATGAATGTTAATATACCAACAGATTGAGTAATTTGATTTCTCAGCGTCATTGTTTATGTGGGAAAAAAACAAATTAATCATCTTAGAGGTAACACTTAGAAATGAAGACTTTTAGCGAAGCTCTTTTGCTACAACTCTGTGCTGAAGAGCAAAGCTGTCTTTCCGACTGCCCCCTTCTGAGCTCATCTTTGTATTAAGTATTCTGTGCAAATCGAGGTAGAGTCAGAGAACTGAGAGTGAATCATGAACTTTATTTTGATGAGAGTCTCCAGGACATGGAAGTATACTGTGGAAACTGCCAAGGGACCCTGCTTCTCTTCCTGTTCCTTTAGTGGGGACAGCTCCTGAGCAAGCCATCTGTTACCCCTGCTCACCTGTGAGGAGGGTCGGGATTCAGTGGACCAGTCTGTCCTCCCTATGACCAAAGTCATTGTCCAGAAGGCAAAGGACATTAGCATGGTCGTTTCTAAAATGTGTGGCATTGGAATGGAAGTGCAGGTGAAATGGACATGGAAAAGCCCGAGTGAGATTTTTGCAAGTTATTTTCAACTCATAACAATAAATCATTAGATGTCCCTGGGAAAGAGATTTTTCTGGAGAAAAGTCATATTTTAACAGCATTTGAAATTAACCCTTCTGTAAAAGCAAAGAAATATGTCACTTTTAGATCATCATTTGACAAACATCTTTCAAAGATAAAAATTTCTTTGACTTGTTATGGGAGTATGTGGAGAGGCATTTAAACTTTTTTTGGTAAATTTATGCTTAAACTGAAAAAATCAGTCACAGCTTAAGAAAGTGGCTCAGTGGTAAAATGCTTACCTAGGACATATGAGGTGCTGGGTTCGATCTTCAACACTGAACAAAAGAAAAGAGTCCTTGGTGGTAGCATAGCTGCAAATGTGAATAATACAAGAATTACTTAAAGGGGCTGGAGATTTAGCTGAAGTGGTACTGCGCCTACTCTGGAAGTAAAAGGGCCCAAGTTCGATCCCTGGTACAACAAAAACAAACAAAAAAACAAAACAAAAAAAAAGAATTATATAGGTGATGCTGAATTCTGGCTAAGTGAAGTGCACTGCACCCCAGTCTGGTACCTAACTATATAGGACGATAACAAGGGCGTTGCACACATGCCCCTCAGTGTAGAGAGCCTTGAGACTGGCCAACCTCAGATCACCTGTTGATCACCCCATGTCATGACTCTTCAGGCCTAAGCCAATCATCAGCTCCCAAAAGAAGATGTGTAGCCAGGCATGGCAGCACATACCTATAATCCAGCACTCTGGGAGGCTGAGGCAGGAAGATGAAAAACTTGTGACTGACTGACTTGCTGAATTACCAACACGCTGTCTCAAATAAGAAAGGGTGGAGGGTCTGGGGATGTAGCTGAGTGCAAAGGTCCTCTGTTCCTTCCCCAGTCCTGGGAAAATTAAATGTTAGTGCAAGCTCAGGGGACCTGGGGTGACCAGACCCCTCAGCTTTCTACCATATGAATTACTGGGCTAGTTAATAAATGAACATATCAGAGTGAAGTGGCCAGGGTTTCAAGTTCTTTCATTAGCGGCCCACAGTCTCCTTCTTCAGAGTTTCAATGCACCCCCTCTTCTAGTTTGCAAACTAAATTTACAGAGGTGCAAATTAGACGTTTTTCAGTATCACTTTCAAAATGCTGTTTTAGAAAGTTCTAACTCCTTGATTTAGCAACATGATTACATACAACAAAACAGAAACTTGTACATCTTTCTGTAATATTCTTCATGTTAATCCCCAACAAAATGTGTGGATGCATTCAGAACTTCAGCCGCATTAAAATTAAAAATTTAACACTCTATTTTGAGATTGAGTGACCTAAATAAGGGCTTTCTACGGGTCCCCTTTTTGTTCTGGGAGTTTCCATTTCTCACTTATTTCAAGTGTACTTGTAATTGTCCCTTGAAGGCTTTTCAGAGCGGCTGCTTTAAAATCTGCCATCTCTGGTTGGCATCTATTGATTCTTGCCTTATTCCTTTCTTTCCCCATTCAGTTTGAGGTCTTCCCGGCTCTCCTTATTGCTGACCTTTGATTGAATCTAGACATTCGGGCTGCAGTGTTACCAGACTATAGCTATGCTTTTGTCATCCTCTCTGCTTTTAGTTTTCTTTCCCTCCCCCACCCGCCTTCGCCCGTTCAGCCCAAAGTTCACGCGCAGCTGGGAGGAAGTGGAAAGTTCGCTCACAGATGGAGGCAGGGTAGTGCTTCGTCTGTCACATTTAGATTCTCCAGGAAGAAAGGACTTGCCATTAAAGCGCCTTTATGAGTCACAGATGGCAGTGAGGCTGCTGTTCCCTGTCCTTCCCTTCCATTCATTGTCTACTAATGTCACTTATTTTCTGAAGTACCTAAGTAGCTCTTCTCTCCCAGACTTTCAGTCCTCTTTTATGTATAGTCATAACTCACTGGTGAAGATTAATTGGAGAGCAGGCAAGTTGGAATTAGGAATCACACAACTGCTATCTCTATAGAAGTATGTACCTTTATTCCATTTAATTCTAGGTTTCATTCAAAAACATAGCTGGAACTATTACAAAGGAAATGTCGTACAGTGCCTGTGTTAAAGCGCGGAGACATCTCATTTGTACATTAGCAGAAGGCAATATGCATCGAATCCTTAGCAATAGCTGTTTTCTTACATAGGAGAACCCTGCTTTTAAAATGCTGTTTATTTATTCTCCTAACAAATCTCATGCAAATTTCAACCTATCGCTTCTGTGAAATTTCACAAATTCTAATGTAGTAGAATCCAAATTAGAAGGCTGATTATACATGATATTTCCATTTAAAGGGCATTAATTAAATGGCTTGCACCGTGAACACAAAAATCTGGTTTGGCACAACCACTCCATGATCTGAAATCTAATATGATTATTTTCTGAGTGACTCATTGTTTTGTACAACTTCATTGTATATAGTAGGTGTTGGTTTGTGTCATTGATCTATAAATACTAAGTCTTCTATTTCTTCCTCTTTGTATTTGATAAATTCAGGCTTTCACTGATTCGACAACCAGTGATTCAACTCTACACGTTGTGTATGATTTTTATCGAGCATCTCTAGACTTAGAAGTCATTGAGAGTTGCACGTTTTCGATTAGAGTTGGAACATGATGATGAGACTGTGGAAGCATCTTTAAGAAAGACTAAAACCATCTCGTAGAAGAAGCAGCTCAGTGTTTTGAAACTGATATTTGAAATTCAGAGAGAAAAATTGAAACTTAGCAGAAATGGAAAATCGAAGGTAGTTTAGAACAAGTACACACACTTTGCAGGATTTTATGTGTTGATAGCTTGTATCCGTATCTCCAGGTCAATTTGGTCATTTTACTGGATAATTCTTTTATTTGGGATTCATATCATTAAAGTGTGCTTCCTCTCACTGGAGAGTACCGCAGTGGGACACTGCATGTCTTTCCACTGAAAGAGTAAGAGTGTAAGTTCCATGGGCAGTGAAATAGTAAACTCTTGAAAAACAAAGACTATAGCTTAGAAAGCAGGGCAGTAGTGTACTTTGTATCTCGATAAGGATTTAGAGGTTAAGCGTTTGTCATACCTGTCTCTACTCTGAGTCATGAAGCAGTTGAAAATAGGAAGCAGAATCAACTAGAAATCAAAACATTAGCCTAGGCTGTGTGGATGGAGCAGCAGGAAACCTTTATCTCCTGTTTTTCAAGAGTCCTCAGGACTTATAGGTGATTACGGTCCCACTGTGTACACACAACACTCAGCAAACGTGGAAATCCTGCCACACACCTAGGCAAGGTCATGTTCTCAGGACCAGAGACACAGGGTAGCCGGCCACACGCTGTCCAATACAGAGCCTGCCAGCCCCATGAGACAGCTGAGTACCCAGAACACAGGTATTGTGACGAATACATCAAATTTTTATTTGGATTAATGCTCACCTCACTTGTTGGAAGACTTCTATTTGAATCAACATCATTATGCGAATCCACTCTTTTCACTGTGAATTACGTGATATCTCAGTATAAATCAGTAATTCCTCATTAAAGTGAAGGGCCCAAATTTAGATACACTGTAAGTATACAATACATTAGATTTTTAAAAACCTAGAACAAAATAAAAGAGAAAATGGGAAATGGCTCATTAATAGTTAGTTACATTTGGAAATACAGTATCTGGTTAAATAAAATGTGAAAATTGATTTTTAAAAAATTCTCAACTGTTTCTTTCTTAGTTTTTACACATGAGTACTGGAAAACGCCAAATTGCATATGTGGCTCACATCATATTTCTATTAGACACACTCCGTTAGACAGTTAGATCCTGACTCACATGCCCGTTGGCATGTGAAGTCCCCAGTGTGTTGGGGGAGGAGAATGAACTGACAATAGAAGGAAGGAAAAGAAAACCGTCGATTCTGGCTTCCCAGGAGGCTGACTGGTTTGGGCCATTTTGTGTCCCCATGTGGCTTCTGAACCTGAACTTAAGTGGAAGAAATTGTCCATCAAGAGATTTCTTATGCTGCCACCTATCTGTTCGAACCTGTAGGCTTTAAAAGCGTGAGCGTCATTTAGCATGATGCTTCTCTACCACACTTGCTTCTATAAAACTTCTTCTTCCCTTAGGCTTGGTTAATATTAAATTAAAATTGCACTGTAAAAAATCCCCTCTTATGACCCTTTGTCCTATTGCAGCACAACATAGTGTTCCCTGGTATCTGCCAGGTAGAAGAAGCATTAAAAAATAAAATATCTACTAACGCCCAGCCATGCAAAATCTTTTACTCACCAGTCTGGTGGAGGTGATATAAAAAGTGGATCTCTGATGTCCGAAAGGAAGTTCTTTCCATTTGGATTTCAGGAGCTCATCCATTCCACATGGACTGTGGAGCCCCCACAAAGTGAAGCTGTCTTTCCAGGCTAAGTTCCCTAGGACAAGCTCTCCTGGACCTAGAGAATCACTTTCTCTACCCCAAACTGGATGCCACTTGAGTACTCTGAGACCCAGGAAACCACCTGGACCATCAAGAGAAAGGCTTTTCTGTTCCCTGAATTCAAACATAACTGAGTGAGTACGTTGCTCAGCTCATCTGCCACACCAGTATTGCCTGCAGCTGACTCCTAGCTCCTTGTTGAGCAATGTTTCCCAGACTTGACTATTTATTGGAATACCTATATAGTTTTTAGAAAATGAGGCTCAGAACTCAGGCTGTACTCTATACAAGAGCACCATAGCTACACAGCAGGGCCGGAAAAGGTTGACCAGTCAGAAGACAAGGACGCATGTACATCCTGAGTTTGTCTGTTCCAGTAGAATGCAGCTCATCCTTATGAAAAATAAGGTGAAGAGAGCAGGTGGAGAAATGGCGGAAACAGTTGCCTCAGAACTCACAAATAGGTCCCATTTACTTGCTGAGATGGAGAGAAAGGGAACGGTACCAAGGGGAAATCTATTTGAGAACTTTGCATAATGCTTTGTGTGTATTATGTGCTCGGTGCTCATTTGGGGACCAGCAGAAGGCCTTTCCTACATCACAAACTATGCCAGCTCTAAACATGCTTTATTAATGCATTAGTCAGTTGCTGGAAAAAATACTTGACACTCACAGTTCAGAGAAGGAGAAGTTTAACTGATTCATGTTCTCAGCGTACGATTGGCTGGATCTGATGTGAAAACATCTTAAGGGAAGGACTGTGAAGACCAAAGCTGCTTACTAGCAGCCAGGAAGCAGCGCTGGGTAATGTGGCCAGAGGGGAATCAGAGAGTGAGCCCCCAAAGCCATGCCTGCAGGACCCAGCCAGACACACCAGGAGCTGCTCTGCTAATTTATTAGGCTTTTCTTAATCCTATGAAGGTTACATATCAGAATTAAGAGTCACAATTAACTAATATGTCATCAGCCTATTAATAAGTCAAAAATTCCTAATATAAGTCAAAATTAGAAGGGCTACTTGGAATTTAATCTCTTTTCAGGCAATACTAATTCTGTTACAGAATTAACCATATAAAAAGATAAAATCCTTTTAGAGCTTTCAAAGATAACAGCTCACCACAGGTTCAACACCTCTGATGGGGAAAGGTGACATTCTGACCGTCACAAAGCCCAGCATAAATGTGGGAGATTCAGTGGGAATGTGGGAGATTTAAATTTTGGAAAATATTTTGCAGTGATCTTTGAAAATCCAGAACAGTCTTAAAAGTGAACAGATTTGAGTATAGCCAAAGTCCATGAAAATAGGAGAACCTGCCTAGTGTCCAAGTTCCCTGGAGAAATTTGTCACAGCCAGACATAAAGATGAAGGATGAGAAAAGGAGAGGCAGAGGCAGGAGGAGGGGGTGCAGCTGTGTTAGGACGTTATTCTAGAAGGGTCTCCACAATCCAGAAGGGTCTCCTGAGTCTCAGAGCTTTGATTACAAGCCCAATAGTTTAGCACATCTTTTGCACTCTTTATCTTAATTTACAGCCAAAGCATATAAAAGTAAAAGTAAAAAAGGGACCCTCCCTGTATCTTCACATAGTATTTATCAGTTATTTTTCCAACATAAGGAATTATTACATATGTATCTGTATAAGACACATGTTGTTGTTGTTTTACTTGTATGTGATCTAATTTTTTAAAAAGAATTTATCTCTAAGTAAAACATATTTTAATACCTAAATAGCATTTTTCCATTATTATTGGCAAAGGTTTCAAATACTGTGTACTTAATTTGAAAATTTTTACTTTGTGTTAAGTATGAATGTGACTCTAAATTCTCGCCAATTACATTATCAATATGAACTGGGTAGATGTTAAAACTAGAATGTGTCCAGTTCATTTTCTAATACTGTATCAGCATCTTCAAGACAATAAATGGCCTGAGAAGGAGAAATTCCTATGCTTGTTGTAGAGAGGAGACTTCCTAAGGACCCCTGGGCATGGACCCCTAAAAAGACAAACACATTTACCAGGTGGAAGATGCAGTTCAGAAACAGAACTCAGACATGTCAAATAAAATTTCAATGTAGTAGAGTCAGACAGAGGATTAGAAAAATTAGTGCATCCGGTGTGTGCATCTCTAGTACAAATTACACGCAGGAAAATGATTTGCATCTGTTTCAGTAGCTTATTGAGCATGACATTAATATTTCAGCAGTGTGACTCACAGCGAGAACATGGACAATATTGATTTTCTTCAGAGACTATATGCTAAGATGTCCTTCCAGTACTAACTACACAATATGTTATTAAAAAGACCAACTTTCTGCCTGTTTTACACCCAAGTGTGATGAGCTGAATGAGACACTGCTTTCAAGGGCAAAGAGTGGATATTAATCCAAACATACAGCCAGTATTCCTCTTGGAAGTGAGACCTTTCCAGTGTTTGCTTAGAGCAGAAGCACTCCACCAAGAAGAAAACGAGGTTACTGAGATGTTTTTAACAAGTTCTTGGGTAAACACACGTGGAGTTGTATCACAATATGAATTGTGACATATTAAATTTCTGACCCTTAGAACCTGAGAATTGACCTTGTTTTGAAATTATGTACGTAATCAAGTTAGCTAGAGGTCATATTGAAGTCAGGTGACCTGCATTCGATGACTGGTACCCTATTAAGAGAGAAACTTTGAACACAGGAAGAGAACATCTGTAAGGACAGAAGTAGACACTGCGGATCAGGACCACAAGCCAAGCAGCTCTGAGGATTGCCGTCGACTGCCAGAAACCATGAAGAGGCAAGGAATATCCAGATACATCTAGATCCTTCAGACTGGAAAGCGGAAGGAAGGATGGAGAAGAGAGAGTGGGGGTAGGAGAGGAGAGAGGTCTGCTGTCAGCTTGAACTGCAACTTCTGGCCTCTAGGCTGTGCAGGAATACGTTTCTGCTGTTGAAAGCCACCCAGTTTATGGTAATTTGTTATAGCAACCCTAGGAAACTGAGGAACACACTCATACCCAAATTTCTCACCTCCTGGGAAATCAAAGTTTAGCCCTTAATTGAATATAACATATTAATACACAAATGATTCAGAATGCCCTCCCACTTTTTGTAAGAACTAATCCTGGATTGGTATTATGCTTACAAATGCTCTAAGATTATATTTTAAACCATATGTTACCAAGAAATAGGCGAGTTTCTGCACTAACAATATGTGGCTCTGTAACAATTAGCCATCTGTTTATAATGCTGCTAGGAACTGACAGCCTCTCAATGGAAGCCGGAAAAACACTGAAAATATTATATCTGCCAAGTTCTAGTCATTCAGCATCTTACATAGTAATTTGTTTTCTCCGGAGATCACTAAGGAGAGAAACAAACCATGCTGTGCTACAAAATAAACTTTGTAAGGCAGGTAGCTTAATAGCAAATTAATGATATGCCGACAAGATCAAGAGAAGACCAAAAGAAAAATCCCTACAATAGTTGCAGTTTCTGTAGTGCAGCCAACCAGACAGATTAGAGAGATTTCTTCTATGAAGTTAGTATTTAGTTTTCCCAGGAGCTATTGGAGAAACAGAAGGTAAGATGTTCTTAGATGACTTTGCTCCATACCAATTTCTTTTAAATATTATTAGAGTTCAGATATTATTTTAATATACTGCTCAATGAATGTCCAGGTGTAAAGTCTAAACTCTTTCAATCTCATCCTTGGTCTGACAGTTGATCTCACAAAATCTGTTAGTAAAGCAAGGCTTATTTTCAGGAACAAAGTAACTTGAAATAAAATTCATGGAAAGTAAATGAAATAAGTAAATGACTGAGCCTGCCTGTAGTACCAGTTGTAGGAGATAATTATCCATGGAGACGTGAATTTTTACATTAGATGCTAAAGATCTCACTACCTAATTCTCTAAGATGTAAGCTAAATTACAGGTAGGTAGGTGGATCTTGCATACTGGCTTTATTTCATAAAATGCATTTAATATTTGAAAACTCTATGCAAAAATATATAATTTACATACCATCCCTGTATTTGTTATCTCAGTTATTAAACTGCCTTAAGATGATAGATAGCAAAAGAATTTTAGGTAACAACTTTGGTTTTGCTTGTTTGTTCATTTTCTTCTGTTTTTGTGATACTGGGAATCAAACTCGAGTTTGCACAGCAGGCAGCAGTGCCACTGAGCTAAATTTCCAGCCCTTGGGTGACAACTGGATGAGATATAGTAGACCCATTATTTTCTTTCTTGTGGACTTGTCTGAAGTGGGGGATGCTGATCATTTTTTCGCTGTTCTATGAATGTGAACTCTATCTGAATATCACCCCAGCTGCCATCACTGTAGATTTTCACCAACTCTTTCAAGCCCTAAAGGACATACGGTTTCTGTTACAGGAAAAACCACCAATATGGCCTTGGGAACTCAGTTCAGTGCCTTTATGTACTGGTTAGTGATCATCAACCCATTCTTTCAGTCGCTATCTCAGCATTTACTTTATTTGAAGTATTATGTTAGGTAAAATAAAGCACACAGATAAATAAGCTCCATCCTATACTTATAAATACTTCATAGTACAAAACGACACAGAAATCATGCATATATAAGTGCAAAAGAATATTACAGATAAGTCACTATGATTTACTTGGGCATTCAGCAAATCTGTTGAGTGTCTACCACAAGTCAACTCTGATTTGAAGGCTGGTATTATAAAAAATGAACCAGAATCAGACAGCCACCAACCTTAGAGTCCATAATCAATGGGGAGAATGAGACATTTAAACCAGCAATTGTATTACAAAATCACCAATCCCATGAAAGGTGAATTCCCAAATACATAGGCAAGGAATAACTGGAACACCTGCCCATTGGTGGCAAACCTATGGCACAGCTGTTTGTTACCATTGAAAGCTCTACAAGGTTCACCATCCCCAATATAAAGGGACCAGATAACATTTATTTATTTCTTCCTTCCTTCCTTCCTTCCTTCCTTCCTTCCTTCTTTTCTCTCTTTCTTTCTTTCTTTCTTTCTTTCTTTCTTTCTTTCTATCTTTCTTTCTTTCTTTCTTTCTTTTTGTGGTACTAGGGATTGAACTTGGGCCTTTGTACTTGCAAGGTAGGCACAATACCACTTGAGCTCAATCCCCAGCCCCTCAGAGGAGATTTCTTTAAAGTATTATGCAACTATGGCATCAGGGATAGAACTTCACAAGTGTGTGATTTGATGGTAATGCAGATATAACCCAATTAGTAACTATCTCCAGCAAGCCACTTCAAGGAAACTTTGGAAGTCACCACCATCCTTTGGCCTTCCTGCCATCAGAAAATACATTGCTTGGCCTGATGTATCACCATGATTCATTAGAGAGGTTAAAATGCAATCTGCAGGTAGATTTAGAAAGAATGAGTACCAGTTCCAAGTTCCAAGTTCTTCACATCAATGTCAACCATTCCCCCAGTATTGTCTGAACCATTGTATTTGACTTCTGTATCCAAAACTAAATTTACTATAATAAGCATGTCCTCTGCTTTATTATATCTGCGAATGATGTTTATTACCAATTTATTATTTGTCACAATTTCCTCCAGTCTGGTTCTTCATTGATCAGTGTAAGTAGAAAGTGGATTTGGAAGATAATCTAACACAGCAGTGTGCTAAGATGACATTTCTGTTGCAGAGGTCGGTAACTGGATCCCTTCCCTGTAGCCCCCTACTGGAATCATGGCTCAGTAAACAAGTTGATTTAGCAGCTGTGGAACCACTCTGTAATTTAATGAAAGACAAAATATTGTGTAATGTTTTCATATAGTGAAAACATATTTGTAGCTAGTTATAAAGTAAATAACATTTAAATACATATACCATCACTGTCATTCGAAATAGTTTTCAAGCCTCCAATTGTCCTTCTAGGAACCATGCCCAAGATGCACGCGGCCCTAAAGAGACCAGTGACTCAAACTGCTTTTTAAATTGTATTGCCCCAAATTAACCATTTCCAAAAGAAACTTTCTGGGCTTATGATGCAGCTCCAGACAATATCTTTCCATTTCATTACAGCCACTTCAGCATTTCTCTTAAAGCTGAAATTTGCAGAAAAACATGAGGGTTTTCAACAGCTCTTCTGCCACAGTGATGCTGAAGTAATTCACCACAATGATGACACAGCTCGCTCTCAGGGTGGAGCAACATCAGACTGAAATTTTCATGAGGAAAACACACCTATTAATGTGCCTCAAATGTAGGAAGTAGGAGAGGCGTGTGGCCCAATCATGAGGTCTTGCTTTCACATTACATACAAATGCAGTGCAAATTTATTAGAATTTTTAAAAATGGGTTGAGGATCTGATAAAAGGAGGAAACTATTAAATCGACAGCCCATGAAGAGAAGGAGAATTCCAGAGTAGGGCTGTTGAAGAGCCACATGTTTGCTGGTGAAGTAAAAAAGAAATAAATCAACCCTGGATGGGCAGAGGAAATCTGCATATCACACAAAAGGAAAGCAAGTTAAAGGATCAGTGGTCATTAATTTCAGCTTGCAAGAAAGTAGTAATTTGAAAATATTTAGGGGTGAGAAATGAAAAAAATAAACTTTACTGTAAAGATTGATTTTATTTTTGATCCTGAGAGATACACAACCCTCCATAAAGAATGGCGATAGTTACAGTTTGGTTTTTTGGGTTTCTGCTTGAGGCAAGAGCCTGTAAGTGTGATGGGAAATGTAGATGAAAGATAAGTTTTGTGCCACAGATAGACTACTTTGGTCTGGTTTAATAACACTTTATAAAGTTAGCCTAGAATATTTATATCTCATCATACCTAACCTTATAGAAGCATCCAACAAATATTTATTCAGCATCTAAGCTGTGCTAAGTATTGTGCCAGTCCTGGGGGAAGCATGAAAAATAACAACAATCCCGTGAAGTGAGCACCAATATTACCCCATTAACAGACAGGTAGGCCGAGCCAAAGGCACATGGAATGCCCACAGTCACAGAGCTGAGAGATGACAGATCTGCCGCGTTACTTCAGGTCCTCCATGAAACAGGTGCTGAGATAGAATCATGTGCAAGAGATTCATGGCATTTGTCCATGAGAGGAAGTAGGCTGAGGGAGCTGGTGAGGATTTGGGAGAACCCAGGAGACCACAGAGAGGTTTACCCCTGTGGAGGAGAAAAGGTAGGAAGGAAGGTTGAATGGGAAAATTCCCAATGCAGTTCTGCACAGTTCATGCAGAGCTGATGAGGAGTCCCCCATCACACAAGAGCAGGGACACTTGAGTTTCTCTGAAGGATGGGTAGCCCCAAGCATCCAAACATGGCAGCCGAGCCCACGTCATCAAGCACATCCCCTATACCAGAGAATTAGGAAGTGTGTTTCCCGGCTGCCTTAGCTGGCATCCCAACTCACAACCTCTGCCAGAGAATGCCGCGTGACCACTGAGCGTATATACTCAGGACTGCACCTCCGTCAGAGTAGCCACATCCCATATGCACAAGTTCTCTCTGCTCTTGGCATCTGTCGTCGTGCTCAACATCCATCATACACATCACACTTCTCTTCCATGAGAGCAGGAGGAATCATTCAAACTGACCAAGGGAAGTAAAGAGACAGGTTCTTACTTTCCCTTTAGTCCAAGGATTGGGTTCCTTTCAGAGGGCTTCTCTTCTACCTAGAGCTAACTCAATCCATTCCCCCCAACACACACACCACTCAGATATTATTACCTAATGTCTGGTGAAGAAAAAGAGGCATTACAGCACAGCTGTACTTTTGGCTGAGCTCAGTAAACAACTGTTTGGAGTAGTTATGGCCCCCAGTGAATTCAGGAAGACAATCAATCACTGGCCCACCCATCACAGGACTGTGAGAACTGTGGCAAGCCTTTATAGAGTAAGGTACATTTGCGTGCAGTAGAAAAGGGAACTAACAATGTTTTGCATGTCTCTTGAAAAAACACACTTGACATTTAATTATATGATTAGTTGTTACTTGCAGTAGCAAAAAAATGTTGTGAGCTTAAGTGTAAGATGAAGTCCCTGAGGCCATGATGGACGTCATTGTGCCCCACGTCACTGTCCACCACAGCACGCACCGTGCCTTTGCCCCATCCCTTCTCCCCACGCTTATTTGCCTCAATTCATCCTCTGTCCTGTCAAAGGACAGAATGACAACAGTTTCATGGTATTAACTGACTTTATTTTGTGACTCCAAAACTGGACAACACTTCCATAAATAGAAGAGTTCTGATAAACAGGGCTGAAGATACTGGAAGCAGAGGACAACACGCAGATTGCTCATTTCCAACTACTTTTCTTGAAAGGCAGACAAACCAGCAGGACATAACGGATCGGTTAACATCAGATTACTTCAGGTTACTTTGTAAGGATTAAAGGATTAGAGAAGGCTAGGGATTAAAGCAAAGGAGACCTGATTGTCATGCGGATTGGCCTGTTGGGGAAGTTGGGGTATCTCCCACTCCGCTGATCTCTCTGGGGTCAGATAACAACTTAGTTCTGGTTTGGTGCGTGGCGCTTCAGCCTGAGTGACTCCATGCTCTTGTTCAGTGTAGTTCTGAGGTCCAGGGCAGGGGCTTAGGCCAAATCGGTGCACTGCTGTATCTTTTCTTAAACACTTCACTGGGAGGTTCATTCTCGCCGTACTGCTCCTCTGGCGGCACATGGCAGCCCTATCAGCTGTGCCTCGCTTTGATACCACATAAGTTGTGAGAGTATTTTAGGGTTTTATCCCACGAACCAGTGCCTTGTCCTGCTGCTTCCACAGCTTCTGTCCTTATCTTCCAAGTTCTGCTGGCTTTTTCATTTCGTTCACTTGGATCAGAGAAACTACCAAAAAGTTCGTGTGTTTTGGGTTTTTCTCTGTGCTTTAATTTTTTATTCCCCATACCCCAACCCAGGGCGAGGGAACCAATGGCAAAGTTGAAAAGAGAATCTGCTTCTACATTTTCCTGCAGTACTGTTACTCTCACAAAAGGGGGCAACCCCACGCCACTGAAAGTTTAGGAGGCATGACTGGGACATGCCTGAAACTCTGGTTTCATTCTTTGGTCATGTATAGATTTTTCTGAACCTTTTGTCTTCCGAGTATTCATGTAGGACATCCATCTTTACGATTCTTCTTTGTGCATTCACCACTCTGAGCATTCCACAAAGGAAAAGTGCTGACAAAATTCCAAGTTGGCGTTAGATTACCAGCATCGCTAATTAACTTTATTAATTATTGATGGCATATGGAGGTACAGTCAGCATTGCAAGCCCACCCTGATAGGCACTTCTCTTCCAAAGAAAAGTTTTCACTGTACTAATAAGTCACACTGTATTAATTGGCCTCCATATAATGAAGGGACAATACACAGAAGGCTTGTTTTAAAAATGAATGTGTAGCTGGGGATTTAGCTCATTGGTGCCGGCACCTGCCTCATAAGCACAAGGCCCTGAGTTTGATACCCAGTATAGAAAAAAAATGAACATGTATTTACATGTCTTTTAAATAAGCTAAGAAACGTAAAATACAGAGTCTCCTTTTGCTTCAAAATCCTACCTACTATATTCTTCAGGTTTATAGGAAAAAAGGGCAAGACAAAGTTATATAAATAAACTAACAACAAAATGCCTCAACATAATCGTTTCAGCTTCAACTGCAGAGACTGATTTACACTCTGGGGGAGTCTCTGGATTCTTCGGGGGGCCATCTTCAGAAGGGAGTAGAACATAACTGAGGACCTTTTCCAGTGGACAAGAGAGAATCTGAGAGTAGAGTGTGGAGGGCAGAGTAAGAGCTGACTCTTACTCTTACACGGGCCAGCGAAGAGCTGACTCTCAAAGCTGTAGCGCTGCGGC
>PVIR01001080.1:43294-138029 GCA_004026965.1 Petromus typicus | reverse complement strand
TCGATTCCCCGGTAACCACATAACAATACTGGGTGTGGAGACCCACACCCAGCAGCAACCAGTACCACATACCACAGTGCCGGGCGTGGTGGCTCACGCCTGTAATCCCAGCACTCGGGAGGCAGAGGCAGGAGGATTGTGATGTGAGTTTGAGGCTGAGTTCAGGGCCAGCCTGAACCACAAAGTGAGACCCTGTCTCCAAAAACCTAAAAAAAAAAAAAAAAAAAAAAAAAAAAAGAATTGAGATTAGCACACCTTGTGGCCCTTTAAACTCTGTTGACACTGCTTGAGATACCACTGGCTGTACCAGGGATAGTAGGCATTGCACACTTCAGTCTAGATTGGCCACTCTTTTTTTGGTCATGGCAGAATTTTCCTTATTCCTTGTCTTCCCTGCAGTGTCCTGCTTGGATAAAGTTGTTTAGCGCTTTCTCTCTGATCCACACAAATAAGGTACAAGAAAATTTTCACGGAAGAATCTCTGATGAGACTGGTAGTCATTTTAAAATTTTGGTTTTTCATCTTTAACTTCAATTTTTTTTCAAGACTCACTCCCTTTGTCACCTCAAACAAGTTTGCTGTTAGCATTATTATTATCATCGGTTTTCTTTACCACTAGCTCTCTTTTTGTCATGCGTAGCTATCATTTACCAAACAAGCACTCTTTTAGTTACTTTACATATTGTCCCATGAAATTTGAGCTTGGAATGATTATCCTCCTTTCACAGGTGGGAGAGCACAAGCTCAAGAGTTTAGGTACTGAACTCAAAGAGGGGGTGATACTTTGGCTATTGGGTAGATTTAGGTCCAAATCAGGATCACACCCCCTTGACGAGGCTCACAGAACTGTGTATGGTAAAGCCTTTCTCTACAGGGAGGGTTCCCTGTAGATGCTCCTACAAATGGGAAGAAAGCCGTTCCTCCTGAAAGGTAATGTACACATGAATTACAGGGAATCTTCTGAAAATGCAGATTCTGATCTAGGCTTGGCATGAGGCCGGCACTTCAGTTCTGATGAGTTTCCAGCTGATACTGACACCACATTTCTGAAGGTGGTACTTAGATCAGCAGGGCTGGTGGCAAGAACATCTAAGCCCACGGATCAGTGTGGGGGTGACCGCAGCAGTGAGAACATTTCCCTTTGTGTAGAGTTGATCTGTTTCTCCCAACAAATAACAAGGTTTTGTACCCAAGCTCTTTGAAACCTGCAACCAGAGGAATGAGAAGCTTCTCTACTCAGGCAACTGCTGATCTTCTCTTATAATACAGGAACCTCTGCCTGCACTGGAAGCTAGAATTTCCATCAGAGATACTTTCTGATGAAAACAAACTTTGCTTCTCATGGGTAAGAAGTTGAGAAAAGAAAAGGTAAAAAGGTAAGAAGGAAATGGCCATTGGTTCTTGGAGTAGAACTTGAGGTGGCATTCAGCTCTGGCATATCAGATGCCAGAGAGGATTCTTAACTTTTTCTGCTTCTGTCTTTCTCCCTGAGTTTGATAATTGATTAACCAATATTCTTTGAAGGCACACTGCCTGGAATGTCATAAGCTTTCAGTGACTGAACATGTTGAATTCATTATGTCCACAGGACCTTTCAGGTTCCACAGACCTTCCCACTTGTTAAAGTGTGTTGTAAAACAAAACTAATCTGTTCTGTGAGTTTCAGAAATTACCTAGCTCAGTCCATTCCTCGAGATTGGCAGTATCCTGTGTGTCAAATCTGAGCAGCCCTGAGTAATAGATCTGTTGCAGTCTACTTCTGTCAATAATGTGGCCGTGTTTGAGGAACTTTGTGAATTTAGATTTTTAACTATATGGAGGAATTGTGTTCCATTCATACCACCTCGTTCTGTACCAATTATACTAAGCATCAGAAGTGACTGTACTCATGATAAGATTCAATAATGTGCAGTCTCCTGCTTTTGATTTTTGCCTCTTCCAACATATTCAACTTCATAAACTGTGCTTTGGTGCTAAAGAAGCCAACCTTAGGCTGACCAGCATTAAGGATGTAGCATGTAGATATGAATTAAATGTCTCATGTTGCATTGTTGTCTATTTTGGGACCTCTGGGAATCAGTATGCATCTGATCTTTATTTCTGAGGAATAAACTGTATCTGTTCTCTTGGTAAGAGAGAAATAACAGTTTGAAATCCTCATTAAATGAAATGATACCTGTGTGGGTATTAATGTTATGTCTGTCACATACACAATGTTCATTTTATTGTAACTATCAGTATTATCCTTTATAGATAGAGGGGAGCTCATTAAAATGATTATTATTTAAAGTGTATTAAGATTAGCTGCAAGCAGGGTGAGTTTCTCATTATTATCTATGTCTTTTCAGTCTTTTAATTAACATATTTTTCCTATTTACCTTAGTTTTTGTGACCATCTTCTGACACCTATTATATTTCAGGAGAAGTTCATTTCCTCAAGAATTTCTAAGATTTTTTCAATATAATGTAAAATGTATCATATTGAAGGAATCATACTGCCAAAGAAGACCTGTATAAATGATCTTTTGGATAATTGAAATAAGACTAGCCTGAGAAGAGGAGAATTTTGATTTTTGATTCTAATTCTGTTCCTTTAAACATGTTGTCTTTGGGCAAATCCCCACCCTAACTTTTTGAATGTCAACTTGATTGGTTTAAGAGGCATCTGGGAAATTAGTGGGTATATCTAGGTGGGTCACAAGGGTGTGACCTTGGAGAATACACCTGTCCAAGGCCCCTTCCTCTCTGTCTCTTCCATGAGTTCTCAGCTTCCTTTTTACCACAAAATTACTAATTTTCACCCATCATGCTTTTCTGCTAGGACATTTCTGCCTCAGAGCCATCCTGGTCATAGACTGGAACCTCTGAAACTGTGAGGCAAAGAAGCTTTTTGTCCTCTAAGTTTTATACATAAGGTACTTTGTGCTCGCGGTGGAAAGGTAACTGACACAGGACTTATGAGGGGAATTGGCCTACAGGATTATAGAATTTGAGAGGTCCCGTGATATGCTCTATGCAAGGGGCAACTTATGGAAGCCAGAAGCACCATTCGGTCTACATCTGTAAGTGTCAGACCAAGAAAGCTAGAGACAGAACTCATGTTGAGGATGAAAGTCTGAGGATTGGGGGGAAGAGGAGAAGAAGGAGAGGGAGAAGGAAGGGGGGCAGGAGAGAAATGGAGTAAAGAAGAGAGAGAAGTAGAGGGAGAGAGTGAGATGGGGTTGAGACATGAAGAAGAAGGAAGAAATTACAGGACGAAGAGTGATGGGGTGAGTGGAGATATACCTCGCCCTTCTTTTGCCTTCTGTTCCCTCTGGGCTGCATCCAATTGGGTGGTGCCTGCCCGCATGAAAGATGGATTTTCTGTTAGAAAAGTTACAATGTTAGAAAGTTACCTTATATTGTAAAAAGACCCACCAGAGCTCCTATGCCCCATGCCTTCTCCTACGGCCATAAACTTCTTTTTCCTGTAATTCATGCCAGTTAAAAGTAAATGGAACTGAGCCTCCTGCAAGGCATCAACCTTAAAAGACAACATAGCTTCTGATAGGTTAAAACTACCTCAACCCAACTCTGATGTGAGACCACCTAACTGCGGGTCTATACAAGACCCCTCTCACATGTGCTTTCTCCCCTCCTCCCAATTCTGTCTCTGTCTCTCCTTTCCTTCCTTTTCTCTTCTCTTTCTTCCTTTGTTTTTCTTTGCTCCAAGCCTCCCGCTGGGAGCCACTCACCTTTAATAAAAATCTCCTGGCATGTGGCATGCTTGCTGAGCTTTGTCAGGTCACCCCGCCCTTAACATAGTCCCCATCCAGTCCACGGTCTCACAGGCCAGTTGCTCTCAGAAATGCCCTCACAGACCTACCCAGAAATAGTACTCTACCAGCTGTCTCGATAGCACTTCACTAGGTCCAGTTCACATATGACCTTAGCTGTTATGGCCTCCATTTCCAGTTTGGAGACACAAGAAGATACAAGCTCAGCTCAGAGCTTCCAATCTGGGAAATGACCTTGTTTTTCAAGAAAAATAGAGACATGGTCAGTAATTTTCATGAGGGGGAATGAGGAATGTGTTTTTAGGTTTTTTGAGACAGAGTCTCGCTTTGTAGTTCAGGCTGGCCCTGAGCTCAGCCTCCAACTCACATCACAGCAATCCTCCTGCCTCTGCCTTCCGAGTGCTGGGATTACAGGTGTGAGCCACCATGCCTGACACTGTGGTATGTGGTACTGATTGCTGCTGGGCGTGAGTCTGCACGCCCAGTTTTTTATGTGGTCACTGGGAGATCAAACCAAGCCCTTGTGCTTGCAAGACAGGCACCGGAACTATTGTGCTAAATCCTCGGCCCAGGAATGAGGATTTTGTTTTGGTCTGTTTGAATTATTAGCACCAGGAAATACTCTACTGGAAGGCATAAATATACTCTTTTGTATATATTGAGAATAGTAGAAGTAGAAATTAGTTTCTTGCCTTGACCTTATATGCTGGTAGTTTATGGTCACAGTAATTTTCAGTGATAAAGGATGCTCAAAAAAGTTGCTGTTAAATGTCTGGAGGCGTGACAATAATCAACACCACAGCTTCCCTGATGGCGAAGATCCTCATGATGATTCTAAATTAGGGATCATTTCCCCTGCCTCATACTGTAAGTGTTGAGAGCATGAGAAGTCATGGGGGTGTGTGTGACATTTTGGGATGGGTGGTTAAATCACCATGGTGATGACTAAAATTATGATGAGGCCCCATGAAGCCTGTGAGCAGGGGTTTCAAGATTGTCAGTCATAAATGTTCAGGCACAGAGACCACAATGAAACCAAAGGATATTTTAAGTCTTATTAGACTTACTGGAAAGACTAAAAACAAAAAAGCAGACAGTAGTATACTTATGTGGACATGTCACTGCTTTGGTAAGTTCACTATGTTTTACTGTTGTGTTTCGCGGATGCACAACTTCTCTTTGATGGTTTCCCACAATTTTTAGACTGATACTGAGACTTCTCAGAATCATAGTTGAGTTCTCAAAGTGTTTCATAAGTTCTATCCCTTTATTTCATCTTATGGCATCTCTTCCTTGCTTACTCTGCTTAGGACACACTTTCTGACAAGTTCTTTTGTGTTGACAGTTCTGCCTTGGGAATTTCCTCTACCAGCTTTTATTTAGAATATGTTCCTTGTGTTTTTTTCTTGCCCAACTCCTCCTTAACCCTCAGGGCACCATTGAAATGCCCACTGCCTGAAAAAGCTTTATCAACTCACTGTGCAAGGGGATCCCAGGATCTGTACTCATCCGGAGCTGCCCCTTCTTGGTTTCCTTTACGTCGAGGGTATCCTGGTATTGTTTAGATTATTTATTCTCTTATTTCTTATTTATCCTCCTTATTCTTCCATTGTGACTTTCAAGATGGAAAGGCCCATAAAGAATATATATTTGCACTCTGTTAGGTACCATGTGTTATGTTAGGCCCCAGTTAGCAACTGCTGAAAAAAAATATTCATTGAAAACAATGAATTTAATAGACTAAAACAAGAGAAACCTAGTTCACTGACTCTTCTAAGTTTCTTTAGACATAGAAAATAATCTATGCAAGATATGCTACATACCATTCTCAAAGCTTTGCTCTTATTTCCTGGTCTTACTCTCTCCGTGTTAAATATTTCTACAATTCAAAAAAAATTTTTTTAGAATTTCTTAAGCCTTAATGTTATGAAGAGCTACACAGGTTAGACTGACTCTTCCTGAAAGAATCAACTTACTGTCTTTGGGGTGTTTCATTAATGCTCAACAATACAATTATGGATTTTTAAAGCCTTTTTTTGAAACGGGGTCTTGTTTTTGTAGTCCAGGCTGGCCCTAAGCTCACTATGTAGCCCAGGCAACCCTTGGACTCACAGCAATCCTCCTGCCTCTGCTTCCTGAGTGTTAGGATTACAGTTGTGAGCCATCACACTCAGCACTGTGGTATGTGACACTGATTGCTGATGGGTGTGAGTCACCACATCTGCCATTATGGTATGCAATTACTGGGGATCAAACTCAGGACCTTGCACTTGCAAGACAGATGCTGGAACCAGTGAGCTAAATCCCTGGTGATTTTTACAGCATTTATTATTAAAGTAAAAGGAAGAAAAGGAAAAAGCAGTCTACTTTTGCTTTATTGAACTGGTAGTGCTTAAGATAAAACTTTGAAGGTATTAGTGTTGTCATGTATCCAGTATTGTTTGTAGTTATTTATCAAGGCAAAATGGTGTAAATAAAGGTATAGTTACTTCGAGCTTATATGTGGAACACACACTATGTGTGATGTTTCCAGAAATTCTCCCTAAAAATATAAAATAAGACACTTAAGTGATTATCTACCACAGGAGTTGGCAAGCGAAGGCCTCCATCAAATTCAGCATACAAGATATGATTGGTGTTTATATTTCCAAATGTAAAGTATAAAACATATAAGACACTATTAGCCTGTTAATAAAAAAGGTTGCTCAAAGAGTTGAGGACATTGTCCCTCAGTTTGCAATATTTATTGTCTAGGCCTTTACTGTGGAAGCTTGCTAGGCCCTGATATAACCTATGAACTTAATAGTACAGTATGGCTGCTACAAGTCCTGTTGAAGAACTTATCATATCAGTCTATTATTATGAATATTCTTGATTGAATAATTTGGGGAAATAGTATGTACTATATTGCTAAAATCTGTTAAAGCTGTCTTTAATTTTCTTCTTGCTAAATAATAAAACATCAGTGGTAACAATAACACTAATAATAAATGAAAACTGAAATAATATTTATTGAACACTTACTATATTTCAGGCACTATTCTGTGACCTTTTGAAAATCTGCTATTTCCTTGGTACTTTGACTTTTAGAAAATGAATAGCACTTTTCCCATTCTTATTGGTTATACAGATGAGTGGGTTTCCTTTTGGCAGATTGATACATGCACATAATAATACACTTCAATCATTTTCACCCATTATCCTTCTTTCTCTACCTTCCCTCCTACTTTCACATTATCTTGAAGATTCAATGTATGTGTATATTTTGCTTATATCCATCCCCCTTACCTATCTTTACATCTCCTCTCTCTTCTATTCTTTTCCTTTTGTCCAGTAATATTCCCCCTTCTACTTTCTTTTCATCTTTTTTAGATTCTTCATATTAGGAAGGGCATACAGTATTTATCTTTGAGTCTGGCTTAGTTTTTGCTCAACTTTATGTTGTCTAGCATATGATAGAATTTGTTGTTTTCTTGTGATCAAATAGTTCATATTCTGTTTCTCTCTCCATCTGTCTTTGTCTCTCTGTCTCTGTCTCTGTCTGTCTGTCTTTTTCTCTGTGTGTATATATTTTATAACTGTTTTATCCATTCATCTGTTGATGGTCATATATGCTGGTTAAATGTCTTGGTTGTTGTGAATTGAGTCATAATGAGTTTGCAGGTATTATATGCCTGACTTTATTTTGGATAGATACCAAGCAATGGTATGGGTGGATCAAATGATAGCTCTATTTTTAGTGTTTTTCTTGAGAAAACTCCATGATAATTTCCATAGTGGTGGCACTAATTTACACTTTCACAAGGAGTGTAGAAGAGTTTCTTTCTTTCTTTTTTTTTTTTTCTATTGCAGTGTTTTAATTAACAGAGATGAAAGCTGATCTCAAACAGTGAGAGAGAACTTTGGGAAGTGGAGTGGGGTTTGGGGGAGGGGTCTTGGGGGTTGGAAGAACATTGTGGCAGATCGGGATTGGCTTGCTCTGGGTAGTGAGTTAGGGATGGGTTGCCCTTTGACATGTGTGTGCAGGAAAGGGGCCATTTTGGATCTGGCGTAGTGTAGGGGGGGTATGATAAAGCAAGACATTTTACCTCTGGTACAGGTTAGGGGCCCTTTTGTAGGGTGGTGACTCTAACATTCCAGCTTTTTGTTGCTGTAGACCAACGGTGAAGATCTTTTCTTCTGAAGCTACTTCTTGCTGTAAAGGGTTGTCAAAGGGGGAGACTCAAAAGGCTGTCCTGGGGTGTCAATAGGCAGAGGCAGAGAGGTATGAGCTCGCTGGCCATCTGGTTGTTGAATGCTCTAATGCGCTTCTGTAAAAGAAACTGGCCAGATAGCAAAGCAAGATGAAAGTGAAGAGGAGAATCTCATCTGGTGTGAAGTCTGAAAGGGTACCCTGAAAGATGAGGTCTTCAATCCAACGAAGGATCTCCTCAATTATGTCATCTCTAGGGAAAAACCAAGAGAGAATCTGCTCCACCTTGGTGATAAAGTATAAGAACCAGGAAGACAGCCAGGAGTAGCACATGGTGGTCACTGCTGTGGGATGCAGGCAGGCTTCGCTCTGGTGAGACCTCTCAAGACAGAGGAATATGTAGCTTCAGGAGGGGCTGGATCTTGGATTCACAGAGGCTTGAGGTTTGATCTCCAGAACTGGTTGAGGAAGTTTACATCAATATCTACTTGGACTGGAAGAAGCAAGCAGTTTCTTCTGCACAGTGAGGAGAGCAGGCAGCCAGCTCACCTCCTGTGTGGAAGGGTTTCTTTTTCCCTCATACCCTTGCCAGCATTTATTGTTCTTTCTTTTTTAGCATTGCCATTCTGGAATGAGAATGGACTGTCAACATAATTTTAATTTACATATCCTAATGACTAAAGGATATTGAACATTTTTCTATATGCTTATTTACCATTTGTACTTCTTTTGAGAAGTGTCTGTTTGATTCACATGCACATTTGTTGATTGGATGATTGAAATTTTTTGTTCTTTTTTTGTCCTTTCTTTTATATATATATTTTAAATATATATTAAGTATATATATTTATATTTATACATATTGTAAATATATGTAAAAAATATATAACATATAAATATATTATATAATGTATAATTATATATCATATATTATATAATACATAATACATTATATTATATAATATACAATTATATAATATACAATTATACAATATATAATATATTATATTATATATAATATAATACATTATAATATAGAAATAAATATATAAATATAAAATATATTATATAATTATGTAAATATATTTATATATAATATAATATATAATATATAAATATATAGTATATAAATATATATAAATATATATAAATAATATATAAATATATATTTATATATATAAATAAATATATATTAAGTATATATTTTAAATACTAACCTTCTGCCTGAAGAGTACCTGGTAGATACTTTCTCCCATTTCATAGGCTGTTTCTTCACACTGTTGATTGTTTTCATGTAGTGCCATTTGTTGATTCTTGCTATTATCTCCTATGTTTTTGGAGATCTTTGCCTGTGCTGGGCTTCTAATGTTTCCTCAGCAGTTTCAGAGTTTTAAGTCTTATACTTACATCTTTGGTCCACTTTGGTCCACTTTGAATTAATTGTACAGGATGAGACCATGTACAATTGGAAAGCTAGTTTTCCCAGCACCATTTCTTAAAGAGGCTGTCATTTCTCCAATGTATAATTTTGGCTTTTGTGTCCAGAGTCAGATGGCTGTGGGTGTGTGGGTTTGTTTTTATGTTCCACTGGTCAGCTTTTGTTCCAGTACCTTTCTATGTTGGTTACTATAGATTTACTGTGGTGTAATTTGTGGTGGGGCATTGGATATTCTCATGCTTCTTATTTTTGCTTAGGATGGCTTTGGCCATTTTCGTTTTTTGTGTATTCCTATGAATTTTAAGGTTGTTTTCTATGAAAATTGTCACTGGAATTTTGATAGTGATTGCGTTAAATTTGTGGATAATTTTTGTTTCTGTAGCCACTTTAACAATATTCTGCCCAGTCTATGAGCAGGGGAGATCTTTCCAACTTCTTGTATTTACTTCAGATTCTTTCTTCAGTACCCTGAAATCTTCTTTGTAGTAATCTTTCAACTCTTTGGTTAGATTGATTCATAGGTATCTTAAATTTTTTGAAAAATTTTGTAAATGAAATTATTTTTCCAGATTCTATCTCAGCTAGTTTATTGGTGGCTTATAAAAACCATTGATTTTAAATGTTTATTTTTTAATCCTGTAGGACAGTTTTTAGCTAAGGATTCCCTCTGACACAAACATCCCTAGTTACTGAATGATTCTTCCAGAAGAATAAGGGATAAATAAAGTAATAGGATAGTAGGTATTTGAAAGCTACAAGAGAAACATGCACAGCGAGAGACTCATCTGTACCATCTCTTACTATGCTTATTTAGTTTCTTCATCAAGTTTTCCAAGAACAAGTGTTCTAAGAACTTACTTTCCAGCCTTCTCTACAAGTTCATGTAAATGTATTTTTTCTGTGAACTAAAATTATCTGTAGTTTTGTTGTGGGCTTACATTGCATTGGCCCTTTCTATATTCATAGATCATGTGCTATGAATTTTCACTCTGCTCATGTTTGTTATTGAGTGCTGTAGCATTCCCTTCAAGGGGCTTTTTATGCCCAAGAATATATAATTATAAATTTCTTCATAAAAACAACAAAAAAAGTTATATATGTTTACTGTGTAGCCCTCAGTTTCTGAATGCAACACATCACAGGTGTTTTATAAACCCAAAGAGGTGAAATTAGAATGGCCTCTCTTTGGTAAACTCAGGAAATATCAACTCTTTGAGGTCTCCTTAACAGCATTTGAGATTATTTCCTTTATCCTGTTATTCTTCTGTCAAGATGCATGAAAGTTAACTGCTTTTCCATAATTGAGGAAAGAGATAGCATATGATATCCTTTTTATTTCCTTAAAGGGTAATGAATTAAGCATTTGATTCATGATTGAACTTGAATTTTCTTGGCTAGTAATCAGCTTTCTGCTTCATCTCTAAAAGCCTATCACTGGAACTTTGGCTATATTTGCTTAATGTATCTGTATTAAAATCTTTGAAATGATTTTTTTATAATCTATACTTCGTTCATGGTTGATTTGTATGTGCTGGTGAATATATTATAGGGGAGAGAAATAACACCTTAGAGGCTCTTGGAATGTTAACAGTGGGTAGGGACAGGTTGGATATATGGTTCTAGCTCTCAGGGCCTGGAAGTGAGAAAGGATGGCATTCTTAACATCATTGGTCTTTTCTACCATTGCTTGGCATTAAAAGGAACACTAATATGAAGTAGATGTTTGTGTTCCTGCTCTAATTTTGCTACACAAAGCTTTATTTATTCTGTCTTTGGATTTCACACTTTATAACTTTGAAAGCTGATAATTTCTTGGCTGGAAGAGATTATTTACATCTTAATATTTGAAGACATTTAGAGGATTTCTCTACTATTCATCATCTTCACCTTTTTGGCTGCAGTGGACCATTGAAAGCCAATTTTTCATGTCAAGCCAATATCAGATGTTTCCTGGAAATACAGCCTGTATGGAATTGGACTTGTTGGTTCTTTCTTTGTACCTATAAGGTAGATTTGTTCCTCTGCTACAGGTAGAAACACTTGGACAGTGACTATTTGTATCTCTTATTTTTCCATCATATTATGAGCTCAGCTCACTTCACTGTTGTATTTTTAAAGTGTAACTTTAAAATGCCTGGAAAATAAGACATTATGTAAATATTTGTTAGAAAGCAATAAAAAATGAGTGAAAAAAGAGATGATTTTCTAGATTTACTTTCAGCTACTGTTCTTTGCTGAACTCTGCCAGCCATAATTAAGAAGACATTTCCTTAGTTGGTCAAAGCCTTTTAAACCTTCTTAGTGTTCCTCTTATGTACAGCAGTATCTAATTGTCCTGGTTTCCTTGGAACTTTGTATTATAGGTAGTTTGCTTGAACATCATAACATTCTGTATAAAGACACATTAACCCCTCCAACGATGGAAAGGAGCCCCCCTCAACCCCTTTCCTGGCACTTTGTTCCTTTCCTTGTCCTGGTAAGAACTAGAATGGGAGTGGGTCTTGTTGGATTTTCCTTCCTCAGGTGGAAATTGAAGGACTGTAGTGGCAGGGGCCATTTTTGTTTTAGGAAAACAGAACCGATGTTATGTGTAGTCTGCTCAGTATGAGATCTAGGAAGCCCGAAAGCCTAGTGGATCATCATGCCCAAAGATGCATCTTGTTATTTTAGATTTCATCTGTGGTCTTTCTTTGATTTTTTTTTTTTTCCCTTAGAATGTTGGCAACAGAGAGAGCAAATAAGTTTTCAGGATTCTAAGGATCTTATAAATTAATTGCCTGAGCACTTACTATTTTAGCTTTCTTACCAGAAAACATATAACCTTTTACAAAGTAGTACAAAATGCGTTTCACATAATATTCCTTACTAAAACTATATTTTATATACATAATACATGATATTCAACTAAAGAGAATGCATTTTTCTCAAATGCAAGAAAAATTTTTAAAAGGCAGTCATGATTCCTTCTTTGGTATGTGCTCAATTGTTATGAACAATTACATTTGAAATAAAGAATTTTAAGGAAATTTATAGAAGCCAATATTTACAGTTTCTGTCTTCTGGAAACTGTTTGTTTCTCTGATTTCCATGTTTCTGTTTACAGTAAATACTAAAATGCCATTATAATTTTATTTAGAAGGAATTCTTTTTGAATTCATTATCTATTTTTAGTATAAATGAAAATTAATGAGGTATTGGGGTGCTTTGTTTTAATTTGAAAGTAGTGTAGGACAGAGGTGGAAAATAACATAAAGATACTTCCTACTTTCCCTAAAGACCTTGTAGCCTACTAGTGAAGGACCTTGTTAGCTTGAAAAATTCAAAGGTTAGCCCATGTTATTGCAAGTAAAATAACTGACTGATAAAAACTTTTCAGTCACATTTTGGTATTTGAAGAAAATGAAGAATCTGCATGACTGTGTGAGGACTTTACTTAGCTAGAACATTATCTCTCTTCTATTCTGCCTCCTTTCAGGTGGCTGTGATAAGGAAGCTGGCCCTATATTAAAATGGAGACATTTTTCTGGCCAAAAATGTATGAACTCATTATTTATAGACTAATAAATTCCTACCAGTGAATACTTCCAGTTGCTGATACCCACTTCCAGGGTGATACATTCCAATTAATAAATCTGTAGAAGAAGATGTAGCTACAGTGTGCTCCACACAAGGAGGGAGATAGGTTAAGAAGAAAAGAATTAGTATGAAAATATGACTTCATAGTCTGCTGAAACTGTGTATAATTTCTGTAAGATAAATGGCACGATAACCATGCCTAAAATGCAAGATATTTTGTTTGATGAGAGTTTCTCCAAAACTTTTCCATTAAGTTTTCTGAAGCTAAATTAGACACATATTCATGATAGCCCATTTTTGAATCCCCATTCTACTATCTGGAGCATATCACTTTTTAAAGGATAACATATTTTGAGGACAAATGTGTACTGTGCAGATATTTTCCTATTTTGTTAAATTCTGCATTCTTTCTGAACTCTTAATTTTTGGATTGTGCAATAGTCTACTCAAGTGTGCATCTATTGAAGTGTTCGTAGTTGCACAGAAGTAATTTTGATTAGCAAAAACACACACTTATGAGGGATAATTTATATTCCAGGTAATCTTCCAAACACTTATGAGATATTGTTTTATATAATCCTCATAAATCATGATAAGGCGGATACTTCTAGTATCATTTTTATTTAAAAAATTATAAAGATGAGACAAAATGACTTGGCTGAGGTCACATAGTTGGTAAGTGTTACTTGGAATACTGAAAGTCTTATATGGAACTCTATCTCCAGCGTGTCTCAGAAGGAGAGGATTAGGAGGCTAGAGCACAATTCTGACTCTACCATGTCATACCATAACACCTGTTAGCCTAGTTTACTGTTTGATAGGCAAACTGTGGAGAATTAGTAGACAGCATTACTTTACTAGCTGTGTGAGCAGGACACAGGACTCAATCAATAAAGTTTTGATTGAATTTTATATCTACATCAAAAATTGTCAACTTGAGTTTACTAGTTAGACCCATGTTTTATATAGATGTACATCTCTGTCTTTTTAGGGATACATTATATAATACAGTTTAATAAAGCCACATCACTTAAATATCACAGACAGATATTTAATTTGTCTTTTTTTTTAAAGAGCAGATCTCCTTTTGTAGTGGAGGCTGATCTTGAACTCTGTGTAGCCCAGGTCAGCCTCCAATTTACAGTGATTCTCCTGTTGTAGCCTCCTATATTGTCGGATTACAGACACACACCACCACACCTGGTGTGTTAGTTACTTTTCTATCATTGTTGAGACAAAATACCTGACCCCTAAAGTTAGAGGAGAAGGTGTTTATGTGGCTTACATTTCATAGAGGTTTCACTCTCTAATTGGCTGGCTCTGAGGCTGGGATGGCAAACAAGTATCACAGAGGAGAAGCAACGTGCTGCACACAGGCAGCTAAGGTAATGAGGGAGAGTTCATGGCGCCTGCACTGTAGCAACAGCTACAAGGGACAAAAGAGAGTTCTCTGAGTCTTTCGGCCTCTTTGGTCCTGTCCAGATTACCAGCATTAGGATGATGCTAAAGCTCTCATTCATGGGCAGTGCTTTAGTAATCACACGTCCTTACCCTCAGCATCACACATTCTAGAGTCAGCTGCCTCTAACTGAATGAGGCTTTGGAGGGAACATCCAGACTCAAACCATAATGCCTTTCTTAATTTATCTTTTGCAAAGAAATCTTTGAGGATGAAGAGAGACACTGTTATTAATTGTACTAGGATAAGAGGTCCCAACCAGAACAAATGATCCTTCTCTAAATGATTGATGAAATATATACCTCTGAAGTTTATTTTACTCTGAAATGCAAATGAAGAGGTCAAGTTACATTGTCTTTCAGGGTCATTTCAGGTCTAGGGTTATATGACTTTTTCTCAGTTAAATTTAAATCTCAGTGACTCAATGTGCCAGTTAGGTTATTTAAGGCTGCTTCTTGCTGTCATCTGTCATTTAAAAGAATACAGCACATTTATGTTTAGGTAAAATGTGATTAGGAAAGCATATGTGAAATGACAACAAAGAAAAAATAATGCAAATTCAAACATAAATGGATTTTGGATTATTCTGTTATTTATCATGCAGGATGCCACACTCATCCATTTGCATGAAGAATTATGCGGTGATGAGATTCTCTTAATCAAAGTCCTTTCGAGCAGCATCGTTAGCATAACAGTCTTCAGATGTTCACTGTGGTATGATAAGAATACACTGCAGAAAACAATATGATGGTAGCATCACTGGATTAGTGGTCTTCCAGTGGTCAGGTGTCTTGAATGAGAATGAGGTCCTAGCTTTGTGCTGCACATGGTTATGAATGAGTTTCTATTGATATCTGTATCCTGTCTCCATACACCTCTGGACTCTTCTGTGTCACTGAATTTATGGCATGGATAGACATGAAGATCAGCATCTGGAACCAAAACATTGCTCAAAATATTTATTGGATTGAGTGAAGAAACATTATGAAGTCCCAAAAGAAAAATAAATAAGGAATGGTACTTTAAAAAAAATTTACTTCTATTTATTTATTCAGTATTAATACTTATAATTAACATTTATATAAGACCAGTCATGCACATATAAAAAGCTGACTCCCCCCAAGGAAACCATAATTTCATATAGTTCAAATATATCTCGTTGTGTGTTTTACAAAACATTTCACATTAGGTTTAATTTCATTGTCCATATCTGAATTGCACATTGCTTCAGGTATTTTTTAAAAAACTATTTCACAAAGTATCTTTAAAATCTCACAAACTAACTCTAGTAGGGTGACTTAGTGAATTCCACATTTCTAAGTATAGATAATATTACTGACTTAGTCTAAAGATATCCAATAAAAATAAGCTGTGCTGAAGTGTGGAGATAAGTGAAAAGATTTGCTTCACCGATAGAGTAGCCATGGGTACTTTTCTTTTTGCATAAGTTTTTATGCTGTTACTATAATGCTACTATGATAAAATATTATAAGCTGGAGGTTTGATTCAGTATATGCCTGCAGAAAACCATGTTGTCTTTTTATTTTTAAATTTTTTCTCCCCATCTTTCTCTCTAAATTGTGGTAAAGTAAGCATCATTTAAAACATCATCTTAACAAATTAGTGGTATTGCATATGTTAAAATGTGTTACAATCATTACCACTGTCTGGTTTCAAAATTTTCCTTGTATCAAATGCAAGCCCTCTATGCATTAAGCAGTTACTTCCTATCCTTTCTTCTTTCTAGCTCTTGGCAACTGCTAATGTATTTTTCTTTGAGTTTTCTTATTCTATACATTTAATATAGATAGGAACATAATTGGTTGGCTTTTGTGTTTGTCTTCTCTGACTTGGCATGAGGTTTCCACAGTTCATCTGTGCTCTATCATGTTATCAGTAATTGATTTCTTCTGTGGCTGAATAATATTCCATTTTGGGAATTGCTAGCCACATGCCTTCTGATGCCTTTGCTTGTTTCTACTTTTTTGATATTGGAAATAGGTATGAATATTTATGTATGAGCTTTTATTTGAACATTTGTTTCTAATTCTTTTGGGCGTAATGTAATTCTAGTGGTCATTATGTAATTGTATTTTACTTGTTGATAAAGGACCACTGTATGTTGCTCTTTTAAGTGATTAAATATGACCTGTGTTACAGATAGTACAACTATCTATCCATACACATGACTATTCTATCTTGGTTCAGAGTTGGTAGGAAGTATGTGCCCACTCAGATGATTTTTCCCAGTGCACTGGCGTTTAGGTGAGTCTGCCTGTATTACAGTTGCCACCTGAATCTGAGTACTTGTGATAGGTGAGGCGATAAGACTTTGAGAAAGTAAATGTGTATTTTTCAGTCTCTGTCTCCATTTTTATAGCTTTGTAAAAGGTGGCAATATCAGATATTGAAGGCTTGGTCCCTGAATCATTCTTGGGGGCTCTGTCCTTGATCAAAAAACCATTTAAAAATTTTACATGGGTAGTAAATAGATTTTTATTCTGTGAACCATGACATATACTGGGATTTGTTTAATTCAGTGGCTTTATCTTAAGCAACACAAACTATGAAGTTGAAAAGAGATGGGAAATACAAAGATGACAAAAGAATCATCTAAATCACTTTTCTGCTCTGAGCCTTTTCTGTCTTTTTAATTGCATAAGATTTATTGAGAAGCTGGAGAAGAAGGTCAAGAAACTCATCTAAATGGCATCTTAAGGGGTTCACAGGCTTACTGTCAGATGTGATGTGTGGGGAAGCAAATTCCAGGTGGTTACCATATAGCATGTGCGGAACCTCCGGAACCTGACTTGAAACTGCAAACAGTAGCCTATTTCTGGAGCTTGGATAGATATTGATGTAGGATGGGAGCATTGGAGTTGACAGGAGGGAAAGAAGTTGGAGATCTGATTAGAGAAGTATAGAGATCTGAACACCACAAAGCAAACTTAGTGTTGTTCGCCATAAATGATGGAGAAACCAACCATCCTAACTTAGTGTTAGAAGTGTTGCCCCTTTTGGTGACTCGTAAGGATCTGCTTTGTGATCATACCATTTTGGGGGTGGTTGTCCTGAAGTACAATAAAAAAGGCAGACAGTACTGGTTAGTAGCATTGCCCACCACCTGTGAGACATGAAAATATCCCAACCAATGCTGAATTCTTTCAGAAAGCAAGAATGGAAGTAGATTCTGCATGCAGTCCTTCATGAAGCACTAAATGCTTTCTGGGGGGACTGGTTATATTAAGGTAGACTCCTTCCTTTGTCCCAAGGTGTTTATTTCTGTTATGGATTTGAGATATTCTATTGCATGTTTCTATAAAAAGGTCTTTTGTGGAGAGATTTTTGAAACGAGATTGAATATAAGCAAATAATAATATTAGACATGTTTGCCTCTGATTTCTGGTTTACTCTGACGTGGCAAACAGTGGTTACCAGTGTGAACCTCCTTGTTCATCCAGTGCTACCTTTATTTCAATTTTTAATTATTATGGATGGATCAGGTTTGCCCAAGATATTGATTCTCTTAATAATTCAGAAGTCAACATTGTTCATGTGGTTACATATGTGTAAAACTACTCTAATGTAGCCAGTACACATTTTGTATTCTTTATTGGTCTGAGGACACGATAGGACTTTCAGCAAGTCTTTTAAACTTGTTTTCCAACAGTTACTTTATCAACTTTATCTTGGAAATTTAATTTCTTCTCAATTACTCTACTTCCAGTTGGATTTTACTAAAGCACTATTTCTTTTAAAATGAGACAACATGCTGTTTGCATTTTTCCCTTTTAATGCATCTTTAAAACACTATTTAGTTCACTTTAGAAACCATTTGTCCTTTATTTTTTTAACAAAATATTTGGGGTTAATTAAAACCATCAAAAATGCTGTTAAAAGACCATTAGTAAAAACACCTGCTGCCGTTATTGAAAAGCATTATGTTCCCTAGAACCCAGAGGAAGCTTCACTTTGCAGAAATTTGTATGTCATGTATTTTACGGCATTGTGTTGCTGGATTCTTGCCAAGAGAATTTGAATTTCTTGGAAATTTGTATCCATGCTTCTTAGGAACTGCTGTCCTTTGGAAGGAGAAATACTATATTCGGTTGAACCAAGTACCTTAAGATTTCTGAATAAACTCTAACTCAGACTTGGGCTTTATTATATACTCATCTTGCAATTTTAAGTTAGGAATAAGAAGCACAAGAAAAAGCACAGAGATAATCTTTACTCACCTTTACATTTTTACTCATCAAAACAATCTAGGATCTCTGCTGTCTGCAGCACGTTTGTGATTTACCACTGGAAGGAGCTAGAGGAAAGATATTGAAAGAGCAACTCTTGTAACTGGGTAGCAGTGTGGTTAAAAATGACTTAGAAGAAAATGATGAAAGGAGGGAGGAAGAAAAAAAAACGAACTTCTGAAAAAAAGAACTTCCTTCTGAAAGGAAGAGACTCAGGTTTGAAATTCTGTGACACTGAGCTACCTAAGATCATTTTAAAAACTGGAAATGTGGAACTCGTGTGTGAAAGTTGTAAGACAATAGTTTGAAAACTCATCATTTCCTTTTATTTTGTTTGCATCAAAGATTTCAAAAGGGAAGCAGTAAAGGAGATGAAGAACAAATTAGATACTATTCCTTATGGAACCTTTAAATCTTTGTAGGAGATCTCAGGAGAAGTTATCGGCCATAAATATTTAACTCTTTAGTAGCCAAACCTCAAAAGATTCCTGTCTTACATAGGCATTACATTTGTTTGGCTTCCTTTCAAAAGTTTTTCTCAGTGCTCAGGTAGAAATTAAAATGGAAGAAGTATTGATTCTAAAAGTATACTTTGTTTCTGGAAAGTAAAAAAAAAAAAAAAAAAGAAATTCAGTAAACACCACTGAGAGTGAACTCCACTACAAATTTCTTCTGACTCTAAAATAATATATCCAATTAGACTTGTCTTCATCAATGAAAAGTAAATTAATTCACTTAAATACAGAAGCATTACCCATGGAAGTGCATGCTTATTATCTCTGGATAAAGGTGTCATCCATAAATTATGAAGAAAAATAAAAAATTGCTAATTTTGAGGTATATAGAGAAGGTCTATAGCTCAAATCACCAGTAATGTCCCAAACATTTATTAAGATTTTGTTTCTGATTGTTAGCAGGGCAGACAGGAAATGCTAGACTCCTCAGAATTTACCCTGAGGTTGAAGGTGTCTCCATAACAGAGGGCAGGAGGAAGGGAGGAGTGTCTAGACACAACATCCGTTTCCATAATAGCTTTAAAATCATATTTTCTGTATATATCTAGATCTTGAAGCCATTATCTTCTGGCATATTTTTTTTTGGTTAAACTAATAATTCTAAAAATTAATTTGTAGGAATGAATGAGAAGGTAAGAGATTGATTTAATTTGAAAAAATTGGTTCAGATTGGTCTTATCTTTGACATTCATGGTTTTTCTTTAGTACATGAATCATTTTGTGAAGTTACCCATTTCCAAAATCATTTGCTGTCAGGAAAAGTTAAAAAGTTACCATGTCACATACTTAGAGAAATCTTTTCTTACACAGTAAGTAGGTCCTAAATTTACTTTCTGTGAATGAATGAAGTATAGCTGTTTGAAGAACATCTGCATACACGTGCGCACGCACATACACACACAGATGCACACATACACACAGACACACACATACACACACACACTCTGGTTCTACAATTTAGCTGATAGCTGCATGTTGTTGTTTACAATAATAGATATTTGTTGCACTTTAATATATATTTACCCATTTCTACATAACATTATTTTGAATATAAGGAATAATATAAAAATAAATTTTAAGCCTGCACATTCCTGGGAGAATTAATAAAGATATTGACAGTTAAGCAAGAAAATGAAGTTGTCAGGAACTTTTAGTTTTTGCATGACTTTTTGCATAAATATTTTGACATATATATTTTCAAACATATATTGTTTCAGCTTTTAAATCTCTCATGTTGAAAGACAGTCTCTTAGTCCCATGATTTTTGGAAATCCTTAGCTCTGCCTATTATGATTGAAATGGACAAATAATAAACAATACCAACCCTGTTCTTTCATTGTATCTTTATCAATGTTAACACAAACAGTTTACCTTTTAAAACAAAATTCTGATACTCCATTGGAATTAATTCATCCACTGATGAACCACTGTATGAAATACTGATACCTTAGCATCTGTCATAACAGGGGTTTTTAGGATTGATTTACATGATTTTCTGACTTACTAAATGACAATTCTGCATCAAGGCCCTAAGGACCCTCCCAACTCAGAACTAGGTCCGGGGTAAACATTTTTCTAGTTAAAGTATAACTATTACTTATAAAATAATTTGGAGTAGTCATATCCATCTTACCTAAATATGTAACTCCATATATGAAGGAAAACTTGAAAATGGCGATCATGAAAACAAAATGAATTCAGAAAAAAAGGGCAAAGGCTTATTTATTATTTTCCACAATACAAAGTAACAACTGTAAAGCCATTTATCAAACTTGAATTTTGTCTTTTGCATCAGGAGAAAATCTATTTAGACAATTCTTTTTCATTATGTTCTATTTTTGTTTGGGGTTCCAAGCCGTATATTGCCACAAAACCTATTATTTTTGTTTCAAAGCACTTGAAAATGACTTCTAGTCCTACTATTTCAAAGAAATGATTATATCTCTCCTTAAACATCTGCAATGTTTTCTTATTTCTGTGGTTTAGATCTCAAATTTGGAAGTCTCATATATTTAAAGCTCAGTGGAACTGTACATGTTAGTCGGTTGAATTATGTTGTTAGGAGTGGAGCCCAAGGAGCTGAGACACTGTAGGAGGTGAGACACTGCACCAGTGCCTTTGGAAGTTATAAGGCTCTGCTTCTTCCTGTTCTCTCTGTTTCCTTGTAGTCATGGATTAAGCAGATTTTACCATATTATTTCTGCATTGGAGGCAACTGTCCATAGACTGAAATCTCTGAAACCATGAGTGAAAATAATTCTTTCATTCTTAAGTTGCAGTAGATATGTTGTCTTAGTGCAGGGAAAGCTGACTTATACAGCCACGTAGCTTCAAAACCGGTGTGGTAAGATTTGCCCATCCACATGTCAGAAGGATATCTCAGAAATGGCAAATTACAACAATGCATTAAAACATGAATTGTCATAATCACTTTACCACTTCAGGAACAGACATACTTTAAACCTTTAACTTGGAGCAAAATAGATTTATTTTTGGCTCATAATTTCTGTCCACAGTTGGCTGCTTTGAAGGCTGACCTATCATGAGAGTAGGGCATAGTGAAGGAAAACTATTCATTGCATAGTCACCAGGAAGCACAGAAAATAGGAGTCAAGGAAAAAATATACCTTCCTAGTTCATTTTTCTAGTGACCTACCATTTCCAGCTCTACCCCACCTCCTAATAGCACATTTAGGTACTGGAATACATTGATGAATATTGTCCCCAAATATTCAATCAACTTCCAAATACATGAGACTTTTGGGGGATTTTTTAGTTATAAACATTTTGCCCCTATCACCCAAAAGACTTATTTCCATCTCATTTGATAAAACACTTGTTTTCCATCTCTAAGAATTGACATATTCTAACAGTTCAGCATTATTAAAAAGTGCAAGTCCAAAGTGTCCTCTGAGAAATTAGCCTAAAGTTAGCCTCTTTAGATTTCAGATTATTCCTATGATATCTACTTATGAACATTTTTTTATGTGTATCTTCCCAAATTCTGTAATTTTTTTTTCTGATTCACTAGGCTGGAAACCAAGACATTTGCCGAAAATGCCTTTGTAGGGATCTCTCTCTCAGCAGGTATCTGGTTAAATTCCATATATTCAGCTTTATCCTGATGCAGCATATTTACCATGTTCTTAAAAATAACTCTAAACAAGTAAAGAACTTGCAATACTTGGTCTTGGACTTTTCTAGGAGTGAGTTCAGAGTGAGCAAGCAGTGGGTACTATTATGTGAATGACTTGATTAATCAATGTAGCTGAATCTGCTTCTATAAAATGTATAAGGCATAAGTGAATATGACTTTTTGTGGAAGGTAGTGTGGCAATATATTTCACTCCCTAATGGTTGTACATCTCTCTTCCCTTTTTTTTCAGTACTGGGGATCTAACTCAGGGCCTTGTGCTTTCGAGTGGTAGGCATGGTATCACTTGGGCTAAATCCCTAGCATCTCTCTTCTCTTTACCCTAGTTGTCCCAGCCTAGTTCAGATGGCAGTGTGTGGCCTAGAATTTTGGAATTCCTCTCTGTCTTGTCTTTTCCTCAATTTATTACTAAGTACCATTTTAGGAAAATTACTCCCTAGTTTCAGAATATTTACTGCCTCTACTTGGCTTCCAAATAACCATAATATCACTGTGTGGACTTTGTGATGTTCCTTTTTCTCTCCTTTTCCACACTCACAACTTTATCTTCCACTCTAACCTCTCTGGTCTTATTTGTGTAGGTCAAGTAGATCCTTCTGCAGTTTTCACTAACCTGCATTTACTGATTGTAAAAGCAAATTTCTTTTGCTTCAGTGCATTTCCTCCCCACCAGCACTAGTCCAAGTGTAAATGCCAGCTTGTCCATGAAAGGGACTCCACTGTCCTTAATGTACGTCATTTGACACAAAGAATATATTCATTGTTGTGTTGCTACATCACATTTTATTTTTTCAGCCTGTGTACATGTCTTCTACAAAGACCGAGTTTTCCTTAAGGGAAAATTAATTTCAGATCCTCTTTATCTTTTGATTCTTAATGATATTCAGCAGAGTTCTTGCAAACATTTTTTGAATTTCAAGAAATTAATTGAATCAATTGCTACATCATTTTGACCATTCAAAACCATTATGAGTGAAGCTTTTTTCTTTGTACTTATTCATTAAGTTTCTAATTTACTTTTCCTTTTAAGTATGATCTGAGGGCATTTATATGAAAATTATGACACTGAGTAATGAGTTTGGTCCTAAATGGAAAACTATAGTTGGGTGATATTTGCTATATTCATATTCATTGCAGTCAAGCATCCATTGGAACCTGGAACTATTCATGTTCTCTCACTGTAATTATTAGAGATTTGAAAAATTCTGTATTGCCTCCTTAAATACATAGCTTACCACATCTGTTTTCAAACAGTCCTTTCCTGAGTAGTCCCAAGTATTAAACAGTTGATGTTAGAACCTACATTTAACACAGAAAGACAATATACATGTGGAAGGGTATATGTGCATCTGGAAAAGAGAAGTGAAGGCAGTCAAATAGCTGAAATAGGGAAGAAAAATGGTTAAAGGGAACATGTCATTTGCCAGGTAGGCAGAAAGTCATGTAAAAAATGACTGACAATCCAATTAGAGAATTCTTTTGGAGCAAAAAAGTGTGGCAGAGTCGAAAGTTATGAACTACATAACACACCATGACAAAAATTCCCTGGGCAACCAGTACCATTCCGTTTTCAAATATATGTATGAGAAAAGCCATGAATAATGGATTTCATATAACATCTTTGCTATGCATTATTTAAACTATTGGTGCTCACTGAAGGTGATCACATTCTTTTTTCTTTAGAGTTTTGTGATATGGTTAATATTCTATGCTTGTGATATTAGTGTAGGGACATGATACTGGACATGTTGTTTTAAAGGCTATAACAGAGTATAAGAATTTAGATGGGGTTGTAAGCATTGGGGAAAAAGCCCATGCAAAACAGGTTTTTTTAGAAGGACTCACTGTAGTATTTTTTCCAGAAAGGATTATATGTGAACTAAAAGGACAGGTATGTGCTAAATTGTGTTTGGTTAACTCTTCAGTTTGTTCTATATTTCATGTCTTAGCAAATTTTAGTGAAAGTCTTTCCATTGCCCCCACATACCTATTTAATGGGAGGTGTCTGGGCAAGATAGAATTAGAATGCAAATGAAATAATTGAAAATAATTCCAGCCCTAATTCCTACATTTAACCTGCATCTCAGTAGGGAAACATCTTACTACCAGATGTCAGTCTTGGAAGCTACCTCAGTACGTACTGAGACAATTCATTTTCTTCCAAAAGAAGATGCTGGTTCTTACTGGAAACTAACTGAAGATGCCATCATGTTTTTCAGCACAAATACATTTGGCCAGCAACTTTGCCAGATGTCCACCTTGTTCTAGGTATGGTGCTCTGATATGTGCACAGTATCAATTTGGATCAGAATTATCCATCTCATAGGTCAGTGTTAGGCACTTTTCTTTGTGGGATTATGGGAACAAAAGCTCATTAAGCAATCAAATTGATAATTACAGAATCATTATTATATATACTCTATAATATGTACAATACTATATTTTATAGTACCTTGAAATATTTATAGGCAAAAATTTAACTTAGTTTTGCTGCTATGTATACATATATGTGTGTGAGCTATATAAAATATGCTGTATGCAAAATTTATGATATTCTATGTGTTCTATAATGTATAACATCATATATAATATCTTGTATAAAAATAAAACAGCAAAATTAGTAAAGATAATTTCAGTATCAGAGACTGACTCCTAAGTGTATTAAAGAATCAGTGCTGATAAATCTAAATTTAAATGATGAGGTTGGGCTTAGTTTTTTCCTTCCCTGTTGCTTTTCTTACATAAAGCATTCTTTACACTATATAAGGCACGTTTTGGTCACATTTCATCAGATCTGAAGCTGCTACATATGAACAGGATTGCTTCTCCTGGATTTGGAGCTGAAGCTGGAGAATCTGGAGCAGTGCTGAGAGTTGATCAGTAAAATTTGCTGAATGAATAAGTGCATGAATATATCATTGGTACATACATGTGTGTATATAGGGTCATTTTTCTGTTTTAAAATATAGTTAAACTCAGATTTAGGGAGCATTAAAATAATACATAAAATACTTTTTTCTGTGTTTGCTACTGGGGATTGAATCCAGAGAACATTCAAATTTCATATAGCTCTTGTTTTTAATATATATATATATATTTTGAGACAGGGTCTTGTTAAGTTTTGCGCTGCCCAGGGTAGGCTCACATTTGCAACTCTCCTACCTCAGGCTTCCGGAATCCCGAAGTTTCATGCATGTACCACCATGCCTGGGTATGTAAGTTTTAAAGGAATACACACAAGTGCACATTATAAGTGATGTGACAAAGTTACATTCTGTTGTTGAATGCTAAAGCAAAAGCAACATCCTCTGCTAAAAAGTTTTTTTGCCTTATTTCATTGGTTTAATCCTCATATGTAATGTGGATACGTTATTATTGTTATTTAAAAGATAGGAATAGGGGCTGGAGACATAGCTCAGTGGTGCCACACCTGCCTGGCAACCGAAAGGTCCTGAGTTTGATCCCTGGTATGGGGAGGTTGGGGGAGATATGGGACTACTACAGATTCCAGAGGTTATACAGTTTCTTAATGTAAGCTATCAACAAAGATAGAATTTGAAATGATTATTTTTGATGCCAATAGTCCCATTTTTATAATGTAACATTTCTAATTTTTTAAATTTAAATCTTTATTGGTACATTACATATATGTGTCATGATTGCACTCCATAATGGGAGTTTGTACCAGTATAAGACACAACTTAATTCTCATTTTTTCCTACAGCCCTACATTGTTTTGATGCTCATTGAACCTAATTGTATTAGTATTGTAAAAACTAGCTGATGCAAATTTTGTCTCACTTTGAATAGTGTAAATATTCATGATAGTTGAAACCTGAAAGCCTGCCTACAATTATTCAAAATACAGTAAGGGAAGGAGTATCGGGCTACACTTCTTCCTTTGTTTAAAAATACTCTTCTATGCAAGGGCTTTGGTTTGGCCTTCAGGAAGTAGAAATGAACACTCAGCTAAAAATCTAAGCTTTATCAAAACCAAGTTGAGAATTGATGATTATTTTTTTACAAATTATGCATATAGGATATTTAAAAATACACCTATGGTAAACATGTTGCTTGCCTAAGTTTCACAAACTACATGTACCTGGCATTTAATCCCACGATAAAGAAACATAGTTTACCAATATTCTTCTTTTCTTTCCTTACAACCCATAATCTCCTTTTGGCCCAAACATAACCATTTTCTTGACTTCCTGACTTATGGTATAAATTATAATTGCCTATAGATTTTTTTACAAATCATATTATTAGAAGTTCTGAATGCTGGTGACATGAAGAAGCAGCATTCACTGACAATTGCAAGATATGTACCAGTGTCCATTACTGGGCTGCTGCATGAGTAGGAGGCAGATATACCAACCTTCAGAATGTACCTTGAGCAGGAGAGTGAAAGGTGGAATGAAGAACATGAAGAGGAAGAGGAAGCAGCAGAAGAAAAGGGCGAAGAGGAGGAAGATAAAAGGAAGAGGAGGAGGAGGAAGCAGCAGCAGCAGCAGCTAGAAGAGAAAACAAAGCTACCTCCTGAACAGGGTGTTATTTCTAGCAGGGGTCTGGAATCCATTCTGTAAAATACATAAAACTTTTGGAAGAAGGAGATGAGGTGGGCAGAGCTAGGTGTTCACCACAGCCACCATTGCCCTTGGTGCCAGCCAGGCCATGGGGTTTCCCTGCTGGGACATGAGCCAGAGTCAGAAAGAGTCACAGGAGAGAGCCTCTGTGTAATAGGCACCATGGGAGGTGGGAACTGCACTGAAACTTGGAGGCTTGGCAGGGTCAAAAGTGGTGAATTTTAGGAGCAGAGGGAAATAAACCAGTTGGTCCACACTTGGCACAGAGCTCTGAGAAAATCACAGGGTGAAGAGAGTCTCAGTGGGACTAGAAGTGGCAAACAGTGCACAGGACCATGTTGACATTCTGCCTCTCTGGCACTGATCACAGTGAGCAACAAATTCCAAAGAAACTAGAGGTCCTACATAGCTGAGACCTGTGGGTGCCTGGTTGGAAAAAAAAAACTTGCATTACCTGAGACAACTTCCTCCTTGCTCAGAATCTGCTGAAACCACCAGCTGAGTGTACTGAGACATGGGAGCTGGGAGTTGCACAGACAGAGTGGAGTAGGTTCCACTCTGGGGTGGCTGAGAGCACTAGCCTGTGACCCACTGGAGTCAGCAGAGCAAATATCCTGCTTTTAATCCTGAGAGCCATATCTTTTTTCCCTTGGTCACTTCCTATTTATGTTTCTTCCTTTTTCTACTCTCCCCACTTCATTATACCTGCTTCTGTTTGTCTATTCTTCCCCTTACTTCTTTTTATTGTGGTTTTAAAAATTCTCTATTTTCTTTATTTTATCTCTTTCTTTTGTCTATGTACTTTAGAAATACTCTGGATGTCTACAAGGCTTAATTTTTTTCTAATTTACTATACTATATTGTATAATAAGCTTGTAGAGACCTTTTCCATCAGGTTCTAAAGGATCACATGATCTTTGGCTAGCTTCTCAAACATTGATGCTCCTGGTGTAGTAACTGAAAGGAGTTGGTGCACACTTTTTAATGATAACACAATTTAAACTGTCTTCACTCTTCAGTTAAGACAGATTGGCAGATTGGATAAAAACACAAGAACCATTCACATGTTGTTTGCCTGCAAGAACACTAACTGAAACAAACGTACCCAGTCTGAAGATAACAGGATGGAGAAATGAGATTCTAAGCAGCAGAAGCCTGAGAGTAAGTAGGAGTCGCCATATTTATATCTGTTAAAACAGACTTCATAGCCCTACCCACCCTAAAAAATGAGAATTAAGTTGTGTCTTATACTAGTACACATCCCCATTATGGAATGCAATCATGTTGCATATATGTAATGTACCAATAAAGATTAAAAAATTAAAAAACAAAAAACAAAAAAAAACCCAAAACCAAAAAAACAGATTTCAAACCAAGGCCAGTGAGAAGAGACCGAGAGTCACCACATACTGTTAAGGAGAATGACTTATCAAAAAGAGATAGCAGTTATAAATATATATGCACAGAAAAGCAGTCCACCAATTTCGTAAAACAAACAAAGGATAGATGGACCTCAAGACAGTCACAGTGGAGAACCTCAATACCCCACTTTCACAGGTAGGTCAGGTAGACAAAAAAATCAACAGGCATTAGGAACTATACTGAATGTCAAATGGGCATAATTCATATCTACAGAGTGTTTCATGCAACATCAACAAAATATAGTTTCTTTTTGCACTCTCCAAAGCACACCATATTTTAGACCTTCCAGTCTGTTTCAATATTTACAAAAATTGGAAATAATTTAATGTATCCTGTAATATTGCTATGGAATTAAACTATAAAACAATAGCAAAATAAACCGTTAAAAGTACATAGACACATGGAGATGAGCAGCACACTCAAATGATCATCGTTTCAGTGAAAAAGTCATGGATGAAGTTAAGACCTTGCTACAGTGAAATGATAATGGACACCATACATATCAGAGTCTATGAGACACAATGAAATGGTTCTAAGGGAAAAGTTTATAGTTCAATGAATCTAAAAATTAATTCTGGAGTATGACTAGGAAAGGAAGAACTAAAATTAATTTTCTTTTTGATTATATGGTAATTTACATAGAATACGCCTCCAAAAATATCCACTGGAATATTTTTAGATCTGATCAATAAATTCAGTAAAGTGATGGGTTACAAAATCGACAAAAATCAATCATGTTCTTGCATATCATTGTTGACCCCACCAAGAAAGAAGTTAGGAAAAGAATTTCATTCACAATACCTCAGAAATACCTAGCAATCAACAAAAGACCATAATAATGAAAATTAAAGTGCTCTGAAGGAAGGAATTCAAGATATCAGAAATTAAGAAGATACTTCTTATTCTTGGATCAGCACAGTTAATATTAAAGTAACTACATTGTCAAAGATGATCAATAGATTTAACTCATTCTCTAGTAAAATTTTAATGACATTCTTCACAAAAATAGAAAATTCTGAATTTCATTTCGAACCAGAAAATACCAAGAATAGCCAAAGCAACTTTATCCAAAAGAGCAATGCTGAAGACATTGCTTCACCAGGCTTCAAGCTATAATATTAAGACATAGTATCAAAAGCTAATGATACTAGCATAGAAACAAGACATTAGTACAGATAGAATAGTCTTATTCAATCTCCTATAGCCACCTGAATTAGGATAAAAAGACTAAAATTATAATACTGGAGAAAAGATGATATCTTTGACAAACGGGTCTGGGAAATCTAGATATCCATATGAAGAAAATTGAAACTGGGTCTCTGTCTCCTTGTACTCAAATCAAAATCTATCAGAGCCTTGAAATATTGAAACTGCTGGAAGACAATAGAGGGGAAACATTTGAAGCCGTAGACAGGTGAAGAGTTCATAAATATGGACTCCAAAAGCACAGGAAGTAATATTGAGAATAAATAAACAGGAGTACATCAAATTTTAAAGCTCCTACCTGGCAGATGGAACCATTAACAAATGAAGAGACAACCTATTACATGGAAGAAAATATTTGTTAGCTGCTCTTCAGATAAGTTTTAATATCAAAACATATAAAGAATTCTAAAAATTAACTCCCATAAAACAGCAAACTCAGCAAAGTTGGCAAATGAATTGAATACTTTTCAAAAGAAGTTCAGTTGAAAAAATACTATGTGAAAAAAAAAATGTTTAACGTCTCTAGCTGCTATAATAGTTTATGTCTAGATGTTCTCATAATGTCTCAAAGTGCAGTGCACCTATGTGCTGATAGGTGGGGCTATTGAAAGGTAATTGAATTATGAGGCTAGCATGGCTTACTGTGATGATAGGAAAAGATAGGGCTGGGATGGGAGAGGTGAGATACTGAGGGTGTGACCTGAACCTGCACACCCACCTCCCTAGTTACTCCTTCTCTCTCTGCTTTGGGGCAGCCACAACACCAGCCACTTTCTTCCAAGGTCCTTCACTGTTCTCTTTCTTAACTGATGCTGGTTGACTATGGATTGAAACCTCTACAGACTACAAGTCAAAATAAACTTTTCCTCTTTTACATTGTGAGTGTTGGGTGTTGAGTATTTTATCTCGGCAACAAGAAAGTGAGTAAGGTACTGTCTGCTAGACAAATGTGAGTTAAAACTATATTTGAGATTCAGTCTCACTCCTCTGAATGTTCATTGTGAAGTAAACAATTAACTGGCCATGGTGGAACACACCTGTGGTTCCAGCACTCTGGGAGTCTGAGTTAGGAGAGTTTCAAGTTTGAGTCTGTCCTGAAACACTGAACATCATAGCTAGACCTGAGGTCAGAATAAAAAGGGCTCTGGATGTAGTTCATTGTGAAGGTCCAGAGTTCAATTCCCACTGCCTCCAAAACAAATAAACAAATGCAAATCAACAGCAAAATAAACTGAATACTTGTGAGGATGTGGGGCAAAGGAACCATTCTACATTGTTCGTGGGAATGGAAACTAGTATGGAAATCAGATTTCTTTAGAGTCTAATGGAGACATGTCATTTGAAGCAGCTATATAATTTGTGAGCATATTCTTGAATGAATTAAGGCCTCCATCCTACTGTGATGCATGCATATCATGTGTATAATAGTGCAGTTCACAGTAGATTACCTGTGAAACAGGTTTGACACTCATCAATAAATGAATGTGTGAAGAAAATATGGTATAGGAGCCAGAGATTTAGCTCAGTGGTTCTGGCACCCATCTTGCAAGCTCAAGGGCCCGTGTTCAGTCCCCACTAGCCACATATATTAATGCTGGGTGTGGAGACTCATGCCCACAGCAATTAGAACCACATACCACAGTGCTGGGTGTGGTGGCTCACATCTGTAATCCCAGCACTCGGGAGGCAAAAGCAGGAAGATTGCAGTGAGTTTGAGGCTGAACTCTTGGCCAGCCTAAACTACAAAGGGAGACCTGTCTTAAAGAAAAGTGTATGGTATACGTACTGGTTAGAATATAATTAAGCCATAAAGAAGAATGGAATTCTGTCATTTTCAGGAAAACTTTAAAACTAGTAAAAATTATGTTGAGTGAAATTTGTAAGATTAAGAATATTAAATATAGCATGCTTTTTATTATGAGACATCTAAAGTACATAAATTAATGAATAAATGAATAAAACAAAAGTGAGATGCAGGAAGCCAGGTAGTAGACTTCTGGATATGGGATAGGGAATCAGTGGGAGGGGAGAGAGGGTGGGTCAGTCATCTTTCCCATTGCTGGAGACAGTACCTGACACTTGAGATTTAAAGGAGAAGAGGTTTATTTTGGTCCATAGTTTCCATGTGTGAAGTCCATGGCCAGCTGGGTCCAAGGCAAAATGTTATTGTAGAAGATCCTGGGATAGAAAAATGACCACATAATGGTGGTCAGGAAATAGAGAATGAAGAAATGAGAATGTATCCTTTCAAGTCATTCCCCCTAGTGACCTAACTCTGCTGATAAGGTCTTACGTCTGGCTGTGACACTTTGAGGGAGATTTTAGATTTAAGCCATAAAAATCCACCCTTGATCCATAAAAGGCTCTTATTCATTTAAATAGGCAAAATACATTGAATGAATCTCTAGGAACCACCGAAGTCTTAACATTTTCAGCCTTACTAAAACATTCAAAGTCTCTGAGACTGATGACAAATTCTTATCTCTATAGAACAATTAAAACCAAAAAAGAAAGTTAAACACATGTAGTATATAATGCCACATACCCTAACATATAATAACATATCCTTCTGAAAGGGAGAAGTTGGTGGACAGAAAGAAATTGGATGTAAGGATGACCTAGCTCTTTGTTCAGTACCTTAGGCGGGTGATGGTGAGTTGTGAGTTCCAGAAAGCTACAGCCTTGCTGGTTTCAGTCCTCTTGATCTATCTCTAAGACTGGTTCTACTCTCTGCCTATACTTTTCCTCAGCAGGTGCTCCACATTTCTCCCATTTCCACCTTCCTGAGGTCTTCACTGCTTTGACTTCACTCTGACAACTGTGTACCTTGTCCTCAGGAACTACTAGCAGGGACCACACATTTTGCCTGGCTTCCTGGGCTTTATTCTGGAATCTTTGTGCAAGCTTCTGTGATCTTTTGACTCTTTAATTTCATATGTATTTCAAATGAGAACCAAATTCTCATGCCAGTTCCAGAAGTGGCAGGACAATCTTGGATGCTGGGTGCAGTGGCCTCTGAACACGTGGATGACTGACTACAATGAAACTAGTCCCAGGAAATCAGCTCAGCACATGTCCTTTTTGAGCAGGTGGCCTAGAAGACTTTCCACAAATGAGTTCACACTTTTGCACCTGTGAGCCTGTGATTGTCGAAGTCTTGCTGGCTCTTAAAATGCCTTCATCTCACTGTCCTGGTAGAAAATACTTGGCTTCTTTTTAATGTTAATCTTTTAAGCAACTGCTCTTGCCAAGGTTCCAGCTTTGCAAGCCCTTCATTTCTCACCAGTCTGTTAGCTCTTCAAATCATTTGTCTCTGGTCTTTGATAATGATTCCTACTGTAGATCTGGCTCCAAGCAGCCCAAAGCACAGTACTGATTTGCCTTGAATACTGATTTGCCTTGCAATTTCCTCTGCCAGATTAATTAGTCCACCAAACTTAATCTCAGCCTCATGGGAAGTCTCATGACATGGGCAAAATGTAGACAAATTTTCTGCCAGAATGTAACATGCATGGCCTCTAGTCTAACTGCCAGTGGAGCCTTTTCTACCAAGTATAATCTGACAGCCTGCTCTTTGCTGGTCACATTTCTGTCGGCTTCCTGGTCTTCTCAGCTCTGATCTGTATCATATATCAAGTTTAGCTTAAAAAATTTTCCAGCCTGTACCTCTAAACATTTCCAAACTCCTTCTGCAAGCCAATTCCAAAGGCTCCTGAGCCAAATGATCAGATACAGTCACAGGTAAGACTCTATTCTTGGTAACAGTGTTCTGACTTAGCCAGCTTTTCCAGTACCCAATACTTGCACTATGGCTTATGTCTAGGTGTCCCCCAACGCCTCATGCAGTCATTGGGGAGAGTTTTCAGAGGTGGCTAGTCTGAAAGGGTGTGATGCTGGGATCACTGTGATGGATATAGGGTAATATTTTGTCATGATTTTAAATTGCAGTTCATCATGACAAAATAACACAGAGTATCTTTTTACCTATTTATCACTAATTCTTTTCTGAAACGCACTCACATTTTGTCTTTTTCTTTTAGCTTTCTGTGTTTTTGTATTTCTTTTATTAGTACATGTTTATAATTCACACAGTTTACGTTCATCTTTGGGAGTGAATACTTTCTATTTTTCATCTATTTTTCTAATCCCCTTCCACTTCCCTCCCTTCCTCATTCTCCACTTGTTCCCTATCACCTTTTTCACACTTGTTATATTATTGTCATAGCTCATGTTGTGGCATATGGTGTTCGCAGTGATTGATTAGGATCCTGTACATGGCACATCTTTACTCCTCCCTTTCCCCTCCTCCCCAGCTCTCCTGCGTATTCCCTTGTACCACTTCCCTATTGAGTGATATCTGTGCCCTTGCCCCTTTCTATCCATCCTTTATCATTTTCTTTGAAATGATTGTTAATGAAAGTTAACATACAGTATTTAAGCTTGTGTGTCTGATTTACTTTGTATATATTATAAATGATTTCTTTGTGGCATGAGAGTGAAGCTTTTATATATTCAAAAACAGTACAAATTTATGCAAAATGTCTAAGATTATATCCATGTATGTATATACAGAGAGGGTGTGTGAGAAAGAAGACACTAAAGTTTCTTAACATTTTGCAAAAAATATTTGAACCTTATGACCGTCATTCTTTGTGTCCTTTTTACCTTGTGTGTCACAATGTAGTGCTCTCCTAGAGACATAGGGAGAAAAACTACTGAACTTTTCATGTTAGTTTTTGTCAGTGCTGGAAAAATACTCAAAAATTTTGCAGAGAGAAAACATTTCTTTGGCTCATAGTTTCATAGGTTTCAATTCATGATTCTTTGGTTCTTTGGTTTTAGTGCTTATGTTTCTGCATGTAGTGAAACTGCACATCATGGTGGAAGCCTGTGGGAGAAAACATTACCAAAATGTTACTGGGAAGCAGCGACAGGAGGAGGATAGTCAGGGGTCTTAACGGTCCTTTCCAGGGTCCATCAGATAGGGGCCAACTTAGTTTTAATAAAGTCTACCTCCTAAATGTTCCACCTCTTCCCAGTAGTGCCAGTAGTTAGAACTCGGACATGAGTCTTTCGGAGAACTGTCACATTCATGATTTGAAAAAATAAAAATAATTTTTAAAATAAAATTTCACGCTATACTTAAAAATTTTAGAACACACTATATGGAAACTTTTTTTGGGAGGAATCCTCAGGAATCTAGTGGGAAAACTGAGAGATGATAATGAAATTTTGTGTCTGTACAAGGAACAGGCTAAATGTATTGCAACCATTTTCTACTCTTCAGCAAAACTAAGAATTAAGTAAGAACAACTTTTATAAGTCTGGGTTGAGTTTCCGTACTCGAATGTCAAACGATATTAAATCTCAATTTCTGAGGGTTAGAAACAGCAAGACTCCACTTGCTCTTTTCATGGCAAGACTCTTAACATTCTTTACAGGGCTTGTCATGGTGTGTGCCCCAGTTGCTGTCAAAGGGGCCGCGATATATCTTGTTAAATGTAGGTTTGAATTAAAAAGCTTCAGGCATTTATAGGAAAGTAGTTTAGATATAGCTGGGGGGATTCTGGGAAAGATAAATGACTTCAGATTGTTCCCATGAAAAACTGACCAGAAACAAGCATAAGGGCTGTGTTCTGTTTAGAGTAACTGATGGAGAGTGATAGCTTAATTAGTTTAAAATAAGATTATAAGTGACAAGTCCTACACTCTAGTCACTAGTAAGATGTCATTAAATATTTCAAAACAAATGTACTTGGTGTCCCTGCCCACTCACACAAGGGAAGCTAAAGTAGTTCTTTTCACAGATATAAAGGACCCTTTCAGAACCCGTTTGACGTGGTGCCTTTTAGTCATTGTCGTAAACATTCCATTTCTTAACTAAACCTGTGGATTTCCTGAATTGTGTTAGAAAACAGGAAGCCTTCACTTTCCACTTTCATTGTCTCATATGCGCATCCATAGCAAAGTGCGAAATATTCGTGGAAAGGAATGACTGAGAAATGGGATCATGAAGTTTGAAGCAAACAGAATTGTATGTACCTTAAATCTGGAAGCTTGTCCTTCCTCTCTAGGTTATGCTGCCTTTACCTGGATAGTCAGTCATATTCCTTTCCCGTATTTGAAAATTCATGTCGAACAATAATCAGAATTCTGTATACATTTCTGACTACAGGCAGTTTTCTAGATGAATGTTCATTTAGAAGAATAGTTCTCAAGAATTAAAGCACCTATCTAAAACACAGACCACAGAATTCTCAGGACACTTTTAAGAGGTTTAGGAGTGTTCTGAAACCCATAAATTTATTTTCAAATAAGAAATTTAGATGCTGGGCAGGATGACACATACTTGTAATCCCGGTTTACTCTGCTGTGTGAGGCAGGAGAATCACAAGTTGGCTTCCAACTTGTGATTCACTTCTTATTTAGTTTCCTTTCCTATTTAATGAAACCCTCCTTCACAATAAAATAAAGAGGCTTCTGGATATAGCATAGTGTTAGAGCACTTACCTTGCATAGCTGAGGCTCTAGGCTCCACCCTCAATACTAAATGAATGAACGAATGAATGCATGAATGAATGAATGAGAAACTTTGAATAATGACAGATTGCTTCAACATTGACATTTACTTCAATGGTGAAGACATGTTAAAGCCATGGCTTTTTATATCCCATATTTGCCATGCTCATTTAATTACATCAAATCTTCATATCTAGTTGGTTATATCAGGAACTCTTCTGCACATCAAGGATTTAAATGTAAACTGCTTTGAGGGCTGTGTCCAGAGGTACTGAATTTATTAGGGATAGCCAGGAGAAAGACTAGAAAAAATGTAGAATATAATCCAGGAAACAAAGAGGGCAGAACCTAATCTACAGATGAGCAATAATTGAGATTCAAAGAGCATAATAAGCTTGTTTGAAATTACATAGAAGACTCTATAAAGACGGTATGACAAGATGTATCTGGTTCCAAATTCTTACTCTGAGCCTTTCTCACTGCTTCCTATTGGAACCAGTAAGATGTTTAGCTTCCTCCCTTTTGGAGAATAGTAGTGAGTCAGTTAAAATGGGAGAGATTTGACAGTTTTAAATGGCCAGTGGCACTTTGACTAAAATGCGTATTATCTTACATTGTCTTATATTTCAACAGATTGTGCACATACACTAAGTTCCAGATTTACTTTCACATTAATTTTTTTTTTCAGTACAGTGGGTTGAACCTAGCATTTTTGCACTGAACTACATCTCCAAGCTATTTAAAAAATATTTTAAGTTTCACTAACTCACTGAGCAGCTCAGGCCGGCCTCAAACCAGTGATCGCCAACCTGAGCCTCTCAGAGTGCTGCCATCACAGGTATGTGACATCGCCCCTGGTTCATTAAACTCTTCGTACTCACTGTGACTGTAGGAAGAGGTTGTGACGTATTGGGCAGATCAAGCATTGGCTAGGTCTTGAGTGTAGTTTTGTATTTGAGAGTATATAAGGGTGGATGTTTGGAAGTGAAAATGAGACAAATGCTTTCCATCTTGTGTATGAATCTAACCAGAGCAAACACAGTCAATATTTTTCTTCTTAGCAGTTAATAAGGTATTTGGGGATTTTTCTTCAGAACAGAAAATAAAGGAAGGTATTTTTTTTCCCCTTGAATTATTTCTTCATCTCTTTGTGTTTGTATATTCACAAACAATGAAGCAAAATCCAACCCCAAATTACTCAGATTACTTCTAGAAATAAAAGAATGTTTATCTCAGCCCATATGTACCTGGTGAGATTTTGCTCATTTAGTGGGGCTACACTTTTGCATATTGTTAAGCTTTTCATTTGTGTTCCTGGCTGATGAAGGGAGCTGTCCAAGTCCTATTTCATGGGCTCATTTTGTTTTATATGTTTTTCTCATCTTTTATGACATTTTCTTGTTTTACATCTGTTATTCCACATTGAGTTTCTAAATACTTCTTCAAGGAAATAAAGCTTCTGACATCAAATTGCATCTGTCCCTAAATCTGGGAGAAAGACAAATGTCTTGGTGTGATTTTCTTATAATTTTAGAACAGTGAACATGACCATGTTTCATTTCTTTGTTAATAATTACTCTGACTGTATAACCAATATTAGAGCAGGACTTTTAGAAATAGAAAGGTGCAACATTAAAAATTAAACTGAGACAACTGGTGTACATTGTGACTTAGTGGGGCATATTAGATTGTAAGGTTATTATCCATTAAGAATATGAGATACTTCCCGTTTTCTTTCTGTGGTGAATTAGTGTCACTGGATTTTCTCAATCTTAATCATCTCCCACATTCTGATAGAGTGACATTTATAGGACAAGAAATGGTAGTGCACACCTATCATCCCAGGATTGGGGAAGCTGAGGAGATCACCATGGGTCTGAGGCTAGCATGAGCTATACAATGAGTTCAAGGCCAGTCTGAACTGCATAGAGGGGCTGGGAAACAAAGGTGATTATTTATTTATTTATAGGACTGCAGATTTTATTTTTCTCAATTTTTTATCAGTGCATTTGTGGTACATAATTAGTCTCTTTTTTCAATAGGTTTTATTTTATTTTCTTTGTTTAGATTATATAAGAGAGACTATGAACAGTAGACCCCTGACTTACAAACCCATTATGAAGGCTAGTTGTAACTCAAGTTGATCATAAGTCGATACTACTGAGATCTGAATGATTACTTGGCTACACACTATAGATACAAGAGGCAAATTTATTTTCATTAATTTAATTACCCAAGTTGTTTGTATAGCAGGCTAGTTGTTATTTGAGAGTCCACTGTAATATTTATGTTTGTGTCTGATTTATTTCATTGAATATCATAGCCCCAAGATACCTATATTTTCCTACAAAATTCTCAAATTTATAATACCCACACATATGACAAGTTTCTTCTCAAACCAATGTTCTGAATAAGTCCTAAGAATTTATTAAAAATAGTTTGTTAAGATCTTGTGTGTGAAGACCTGGTTCACATATGTTTGTGTGCCTAGATTATTTGCTTTTTCATTTCTAGCTATTTCAGTTCCTACTCATTGTCCAGTTCAGATGTAATTCTCTTTGTGAATTACAATTGCAGTCCCTGTCACTCCATATTTATTGTGGAGCTTGGGCAAAAACTTTAACCTAGATTTCTTTATTTTTCTGAGTAAAATGGCAATTTTAAGAGATTTAGTGGATCAAATGACAAAATATTATGTCTCAATGTCTAATAAATCTTCGAAAACAAGGCAAAAAAAAGTGAACAATACTAAAAATCTTTAATTATGTTCCGGCTTTAAAAACTGTTCAAAATACCTCATTCATACAGTACTGTCTCAGCTGGATGATGGGACTAATTACTCATTCTAAGTACCAGGAGATATTCTGAGAATTTTATAAATGAGAAAACAATGCATTCAGAGGGAAAAGCTAAATAAGCTTATCACTGATTGATTTTATTAACAGAATTTGTGAACTAGCTGTTGATTTTATCATTTGTTACAACTGTCAAAACAAACCTTGAATTCAAGTCAGTTATAAAGGTTCCTACCAGGTATTTCAAAACTTGAAATCTAGGAAAGGTGGTTCTTATATTCTTTCCTCTGGGGCTCAGGAGTGAAAAAGGACTACTTGTAGCAAACATTTGATCTGATTTAAAAATTTTTAAAGAATTCAGGCTCAGAGGAGGAAATGAACAGACTGAAAGCTACTTCCCATTTCTAACAAAGTGTGTCCTATTTCTGAGGTCATATTTTTATTTTTCAAAAGACGATAACTGCCACCTCACCCACTCAGCATATGAAATGTTCATTTAAAAATTAGTTCTAAAGCAATTCACATTCGCGAAGAACTTGCATCCTAAGTAGGAGAGCTAGAAACACTCTGTTCCTCCAGTATTTTCAGCTCATAGGAGAGGCACTCACCGTACTGAATTATTTGTCAGTCTCATTCATCTATGTAAGCGTTGTTCTGGACAGGAATGGGCCCCTCCCATCCTTGGCTCAAACTATATGCACTAAATGTTAGAGTGGTGGATACGTGATTTTCTCTTGAACCTTCCTGTGCATACAGGCTGCAGTAGATGGAGCCCAGTCTATTCATTTTTTATTTACTTTTCCATGAGATTTAGAATTCTGAAAGAAAACTCATAGTAATGTATAAATTTTATCTATTTATAGATGATTATACTGTAAAAATACTGTCTCTCCAAATGCTTTACGTAGCTTTTGAAGCCTTAAAGATGCAACAGATAATGAAACCAGGTTACTACTTAATGGGAGGAAAGTTTCATTAACGGCCAGAATAGAAACACAATGTGTAACCGACTTGTTCTCTTTGTAATTGTCAAGTACTCTTTGTGATTCTTTTTAATTCCTTACTGGAAAATCCTGTGCTTTATCATAAAGTCATATCCTTAGAAATATATTCCTGTAGACTAACTTTTAAAAAAAGCTGCATAAATAACCTTTGAGAAGTGAGAGTTGTTGTAAAATATCCGAATTCCTTATTCTCTCAGGAAAGCCCCGCCTAGGAGAGCTGACGTTAGGGAGAGTGGCTTTTAGTGCCTGGAATTGAAGTCGCCCTGTAATAGCTGTCGGCAGGTCTAGTTATCTGTCTCTGGGTATGAGAGACGTGGGCTTGTGCGTTGAGCTTTTACACGAATTCCGAAGAAGCCGTCTATTGTGGGAGTGCTTCTCTCATCCTGCGTGGGTGTGCAATCTGCAGGTAACAGAGCGGATTTGACAGAACACATTCTCTGTCCTGTTTCCTGCCTCAGGAGAAGTAATCCCTATAACTTGAACGCAACTCTCTGGTGGATGTTTTTAAAGTGTTAGCCTCCACTCTGAGAAGAATTTTAGATGGCTGGGTTTTAAATTCAGCTATCGCAGCAAGGCAGTGAAATATGACGGAAGAAATATGTACTTTATTGCCATGTACAGTCTGCCCTCAGTATTCATGGGAGATTGGTTTTAGGGTCTCCCTCCCAACCCCTAATAATCTAGTCTGAGGATATTCAAGTCCCTTCTAGACAGAGTCATAGTGTTTGCATGTAATTGAGTCACATCCTGTTGTATCCTTTAAATTATTTCTTGATTACTTAGGATACCTAATACAATGTAAATGTTCTGTAAAAACTTGTCCCATTATGTTGATTAGAGGATAATGATAAGATAAAAAGGACTGTACATTTTCAGTACAGACCCTATTCTAGAAGGTATTTTCCATTTGTGATTGTTCAATTCTGAAGATACAGAACTCACACATACTGCATTTGATGCTTGTATTTGGAGCTCAGTTTTCTAATCTTTCAAATGGGATAATAGCTACATTGTTACAACTTGTGTGTATATGTTCCCCCAAGGCTCACACGGTCATAGTTGGGGCTTTTTCAGAGTGGCTGAATTTTGAGTGGTGATGCTGGGATCGATTCATGGTGCACTGCTAAGATCAAAGGCACCAGGATTAAGGATGTGATTGCTACCTTCCCTGAGTAGGCTGGATAAAATATAAGGGATAGAAAGAGCTATGTGTGGTTGTCCCTTGTTGCTTGTGTTATCTATTACATAAAATGAATTGTTTCTCCTCTGTGATGTCCCTATGCCATGTACCACCCTGCCTTGGAGCCAACCAACTATGGACTGAAACATTTGCAAACTTAGCTAACTAAACCATTTCCCTTTTAACTTTGGATGTTGGGTATTTTGTCTCAGCAAGGGAAGAAAAATAACTAAGGCATGTACCTTTTTAAAAAAGTGTCAGGAACAACTCAATGGAATGAGTCTGTGTCTATGTAGAGTGGGGGCTTGTTGTATGCTAAATATTATTATCATTTATCTGTGGTGTCATTCTGTCATTTATCATTGAAGCTGTGTTCATGTTGAGGGCTTATGATGGGGTGGGACAGGGATTGGGAAAGTGGGAAGAAAAATGATTCATACTTTCTGCACTCAAGGATGTGACAGAGTGTAAGTAAATTGTGTACATAGAGGACAAATGAATTCCTAATAAATAGTACACTATTAACAAATGAATCCATTAATTACTCTAAAAGAGAACTTTGAGGGCTAAGATTTAGATGAGATTATTTTTAATTTTGGGTGGGAAGCATGTATGATAATGGAATTGGTGGTTTTGAAAACATGTTTTTTATTTTATGGAAAAATAAAACAAAGTTTCACAAAAGCATAAGAATATGACATTGTATGTCATTGTCTTCAAAGTTGTTACTCAGAGTATAAAACCTTAAACAGGAAGACTCTTAAAAAATAAACAGATAATACAAAACTTTTAAAGATGAGTCTGGAAGAGTGAATGTGAGTCCGAGCCTGAGGTAGGAAAGCATTTTGTCCCAGAGAGAACACCATCGGCACCAGAGAAGATTGAGAGAATGTTAGGGGTTAGCAATTGTTTTGATAATCTATAAATTTTCTGTGACTTTCATAATGAAATATCCAAACGGAATGGCATAGATGACAGAAATTTATTTGCTTTTTGGTCCTGGAGCCTGGAAATCCAAAATCAATGTGCTGTCAAAGGGTTGGGTTGCTCTTTAGCTTTCCCTTCCTTTAGGATGGCTACTCTCTTCCTACCTGTTTACTTTGTTAGAATCCCTGTGTCTCTTCTACTTCCTATATGGATAGTAGTTATATCAGATTAGGAACCAGCCCTAAAATCCTCATTTTGACTTGACTCTTAGAGATCTTATCTCTAAATAAGATTATTGTCTGAGATACTGGAGGTTGAGACTTTCAATGAATTGGGGGAGGGGAGAAGCACAGCCCATAACAGATAAAAAGTTTGGGAATGTAATTTGGTGTTTGACTATTGTTAGTTCTTCATTATAGCCTGGGCCTGTGAAATTTATTTTAGAGATACAAAGAAGACACTAAAGGTTTTTGACAGAGAAATGATCAAGGCAGTGCTTTGAAAAAGATTAATCTTCTTTAGTACATAAATTGGATTGCAGAACAAGAAATAGGAAGTTAAGATTTCAAATAGAAGACTTTGCTTGTGAAACTAGATAGCTTTAGACTTACTCTAAAGTACAAGGACCTAAGGAGAGTAACATAGGAAAAGCTCACAGAAGTGAAAATGATCACATTAGATGCATAGACTCCTGTGTGCAAAGAAAACATTACTAATTTGAACTTGAATCATTTGGGATTTCCCATGGTAGGAGGAGGAAGTCGGGGGTAGTTTTAGAAATTGTTAAGAAACACAACGTCTTCAGTTTTGTAAAATAAGGCACTTGGGGGTACTGTCTATCAGTCATTGAAATGTGTGTCTAGACTTCAGAAGTTGGATTGCATATATACACTGAAGGGCTGGAGATGACTGGCCAAGTGACACATGCACAGCTCAGACCTGAAATTTAGTCTTTGGAAAGATACAAGAATATCCTTGAATGTGACTGATCTCTTGGAGACAAGTGATAAATGGTACTACTTGTTCAGAATTCAACCTCCTGTTTTAAGAGACAAAGATTTAAACCTCGCAGAAAGGGGAACTCTGTGCTTTAGAACAGTACTCAAATAAGGAGACACTAGATAGTTCTAATGTTGAGGTTCTATTTAAATATAGCTTGGAAAACCTCAGAACAATGGAAATACAGTCTTTGAGTTCATTCCTTTCAGAATGAAGCTTTAAATGTGTTAAGAAAGTTTCCTGCTGCTTTGCGGTTGACACAGAGAAAATAAGAAGAATGGGCTCAGATAGCCAGCCCTCTTGCGCCTTCCCTGAGACACTCAGTGCAGTTGCACAAACTATTAAATGAGTTTCTCCTACTTCTTATGTATATAGTAAATAAGCAAAATTAGAGCCAAAGCTGGGTTTTTGTCCTAATTCTGATTTGGGCTATTTGGGGAATTAAGCAAATCATTTAAAATTTTTATCCTGTTTTTCCTTATAATGTAAGTCATGATGTAACAGACATCTACTTTTATTTAGTGGAGCTTGTTAGAATAGAACACATTAAGAGAAGTAATAAGATGTATCTTGGAAGACGTTCAGTTGATGTCAGAGTGCAATAGAGGTGTCAGCAATTGAGGTCAGTGACCATCAAGGGAAAGTGATAGCAGAATTTCACATGGTAGCTGAAACTTTGGAACTTTATATACATGTGTGCCTTATTCAGCTGACACAAAGAAAGGAAGAGGAAATAGGGAAGGCGTGGTGTAAGTATCAGACTTCCAGATTTGCTGAGGTCTTAGAATTCAAGTTGGGTTTCCCAGTGACTGCATGCTCTGGAAACTGGATGGCAGAAACTTCAAGAGGGTATCTGTCTTTCTAATGGAAAAAGTAATAGTTTAAGTCAGATGTGTCCTGGCTTAAAAAAATACTTTCTTGCATATTAATAACAAACTATTCAGGCAACTAGAGTCATTGGTTTCTATCTCTATCTTCAGAAATCACACCTAAGTTTGGGAGAGGCTAAGTAACTTGCACAGTGTCATTCATAGGAACACTGAATTCTGTGATCTGCCTATGCTGAAACCTCGAAGGTGACAACTTCTTCCATTTTTTTCTAATACTTACCAGTGGCAAGAAAATAATGGGGATTTCTTGGCTACCTACAAATGTAGTTTTCATACAGGCTTCCTCACTTATTTGAAGTAGTAGTTTAGCAAAGCCAGGATTTCTTTCCAGTTCCAACTGAATTTCTTCCAAACTCTGAGTCTGTGGGCAGTTGCCAGCACGCAGGCTGGAAGATGTGATAGAATGGTGCCTGCAGGCTAAGAATCTGGTTTGTGGGACAGATTGTTATTTACAGAACTGCCATGTAACTTGGCTGAGGACTCAGCCTTCTGTCTTGGAGCCAGACTTTGCCTGTCTTTGGCTAATCAGAACTCTTCCTCAAAGAAAAAAACAACAATTGCTGGTAAGCAGCACTCACAATCATTAACTGTGTGGAATCTGCTTCCACAATTACATTTCTAGAAGACCTAGTAATATTTTTTTTACAAATAGTCAAAGTAATGTATTTTTTTGCTATTATTATATTGTGAGCATTAGGAATACTAAGTGAATCAGTAAAAGCCTCCAATTTTTCACAGTATGTGGAGATATCTTATGATTGACACAAATATTCAGAGAAAGTGGCATTAGTCACCCAAGACTATGATGATTTCAGTCTTTGCCAAAGCCAAAGGAGTCAAGTGAATATCTTATTTCACAAGTTGCTCTGGATATGATCAGATCCCTGTCTAAAACTAGACATGTCTTTCTGTGGACATCAATAAAAGAATGAAAAATAGGACAACTGTGTGAATTGTGCTCGAATCTCAGTCTTGACACTAACCATCTGTGAGGCACTGAATGTAGACATTGTCATCATTGGCTGCCTCTCCTTATGATATGAGCTATGACTTGTACCTTAAAGCATTCTCAAGAAGATTAAATAGGATGACACTTAAGAAATTACTGGCACAATAAATCATATTGAAACACAATACATTGCATCCAATAATGCATTTAGTATTCAATACATTATAATTTCCTTTCTCCGTAATTTTAGACTATTGGTATGCAGTCTCCTTTTATGTTTTTTGACTTGGCAACTAGGATTCTACTCATATGTCCAATAGAACAAAATATTGCATTTTAGCCTGTTGAGGATGTGCAGGATCCAAAACTGTTAGGCGTTCTGTAAACAAACTAGGAGCAGAGCATCATGGTTCTGAATGCCAGAGTTGGTGTTAAGGACCAACAAGACTTTTACCTTTTGCACATGGTATACAAGTCACTAGCTCTCTGTTGGGTTACCTACTACCATAAATGAAGCAGAAGCATAGAATCAATGAACAGAGAGTGGAACCAATTTGCCAGCCCTATTTCAGGACTGCCAGAAAGTGTGAACATTTTTTGCTTCTAAGACATACGTGATTTTTTCCTATAAGAAAGGATTTCTAAAATTAATGCTGATATTACTTTCTTATTTTATTCTATGATAGTAACTATTCAAGTTTTATATTTTTATTCTCATCACAAAGATTTTAAGTGATTGTTCTATTTATGCTTTTTTAGATAAAGATATCAAGATATAGATACATGAAGTCTGTTTATTATTATTATTATTTCTTCAGTATCAGATAATCTTCAGTTGGATCTGATTTTGATGGTTTAAATAATTGCTTGATCTTCAAAGAACATAGAGTACTTTGGCTTTCTTATATAACAGAAAGCTCACAGATCAGAGTGGAGGAGAAAAGATTGTTATAAAGAGAGAGGATGAATCAGCCATAGATGTAGCTCGGTGGTTCTGGCACCTGTCTGGCAAGTGCAAGGCACTGAGTTTGATCACTGACCACTTCACCCCCACAAAAAAGACAAAACAACAACAACAGCGACAACAAGCAAAAAAACAAGAGTAATAGAGGCCCTCAGAAATGGTCTCTAATCTTGTTCCTCTTGACAGGAATCATAGGAGGTTTGGAAGTATAAAGTGGATCATTACCTTTCTCAGCACTCTGATGTTTTCTAAAAATCAAAAGATAAGATTTCCTGTGTTATCAACCCTTAGAACTTCATTTCCAAATAACAAGCATTCTTTGAGTTTTCTGAACTGGTTGATATTTATCCATCTTCTTAACTTTCTCTGTTTAGAGGTTAATCAGTCAGAGTCAATTCAGGAGGATAGAGCTCTTCATGTTCTCTCTCTCTCTCTCTCTCTCTCTCTCTCTCTCAATTAAAGACATTCTTAGTTTCTTCTTATTTTTGTTATGAAGTGAAACATGCACATAGAAATAGGCAGTAAAAGATAGAAAAAAATTAAAAGCCTGTATCTTTTATATTACATTTCTAGTCTCTGTCTTTAGACAGTAATTCTACAGGCTCTGGAAGAAATGCATATTTTGGACACGGGATTTAGCTCAGTAAGTCTGGTGCCTGCCTTGCAAGCACGAGTGCTGGAGTTTGGTCCCCAGGAACCACATACAATAAAAACTGGGTGTGGTGACTCACACACATCAGCAATCAGTTCCACATACCGCAGTGCTGGGTGTGGTGGCTCACGCCTGTAATCCCAGCACTCTAGCACTCTAGCAGAGGCAGAAGCATTGCTGAGTTTGAGGGTGAGTTCAGGACTAGCCTACCTGAACTACAAAGCAAGACCCTGTCTCAAAAAAATAAATGCATATTTTATATAAACTGTATTCCATACAGACATGCACCTATAAAAATTTTAGGTGTGTTTTTATATGGATGCTTGTGCATCTCAGATACTTCTTGTGCTTAGATTTTTTGTTTGTTTGTTTTCATAAGGTATCTCAGAAAGAGATTTTTAAGAAGAATGGAAGAATCAAACCATGTCCTCATTGCTTCTTCAATAATTAATAATAATAAAAAAATGCCAAAGGAATTGGAAAATAAAAAGAAGAGGCACTACTATTGAACACAAAAAATTCAAATAAAATGCACCTTTATATTATTTGGGACATGAAAATATAGAAGATAAAAGATTCAGATATAGTAATCAATCCATATGGTCCATATTTGAGAAAGTATGAAGACAGGGAACAGGCTACAAAATTTTGAGATTTATCATTATTTTGAATAAAAAGTATAATGGTAGTAAGGTCATTTTACCAAAAAGAAAGGATGGCAAAAATTTCTTGCAAATTTAAAGGCAAATATAAATATAGAACAAAGAAGTTCAGTGCATTTCAGATGAGCAAATTATAAAAACACCCCACACTTCCGGAAATCATAGGCAAACTGCTAAAAAACAAAGATAAAGTAAAAACACCTTCAAAGCAGCCTGACAAAAATGAACTGTTTTATAAGAGGAAAAATAATTTGAATAATTCATCAGAAACTGTGGAGGCCAGAAGACTACTTTGTAAAGTGCTGAAAGTAAAAATAAATTAAATCTCTCCCTCAAGAATAAATGTGAAATAAAGACATTTTTAGATAAAACAAAATGAAGAGAATTTGTTGCCAGCAAAAGTGCTGTCAAAGAAATGCCAAAAGTTTCTTAGATTGAAAGGAAATTATATTGGTTGCCATTTGGATCTTCAGGAAATAATAAAGAGCACCAGAAATGCTAAGTACCTGTTAAATAGCTTTCTCTCTTAGTTTAAAAATGTTATATACGATTACTTAAATCAATTTCAGGACATTCTTGTAGGCTTTGTAAGTATGTAGATATAATGCATATGTGAACTAAGTGCATAAAAGAGGGAGATAAATTCACCCATATGGTTATAAGTTCTTAACGTTTTACATGAAATACGATATTCTATGTAGTTATGAAATAAACATGAAATATATTTTGAATATTTGAATATTTGAATTAAATTGAGATTCTAAAAATAATAAAATAATGTTAAAGGTGTTAGAAAAAAAAGCAGATGATAAGCACAATAACCAAAACAGTATAAAACAGGAGACCAAGTAACAAACAAACAAAAAAATAGACCATAATGTAGACATATAGATAATCACAATAAATATTAACGTTATTTGGTAAAACATTCCAAAAACAACTTAGCTTTTATTTTCTAGTTTTTAAAAAAGTGCTTTCTAAATATATTAAGTGTACAATTGCCTTTAACTGGTAGCAATCAGCACTTTGCAAACAACTCCCCCAAACATTTGACTAATGAATGAATGAATAATGAAAAGTGACAGGACGTCTGGAAAATTTCAGGGTACATGAAAAGTTCTTGTTCCAGGAGACTGAGTTCTTAGAGAAACTTAGTATAGGGCCTGGGATATGAGAAGGACGAAAATAACTGTCAAAAGTTTAAAAAGTGAACTAGTATTATCACTAAGCCCAATTTTCACTTCTTTCTTCTGGTGTCACTTTTCAAAAGCCTCCCACACCAGGGGTGGATGCCAACTATGCACCCAAGAAGTAAAACGTGTGGTGGGTTTTTTCAAGAGCTGTGAGGATGCAGGAGTCTGCGAGATGGAAGAATAAGAGGAGCAGGCTCTGAGGGAAAAGGGTCACTAAAGCACAGAAAAGAGAGGAAAGACCTCAATATGGAGGTTGAGACAATAAGCACAGCAGCTTTGGTTCCACAAAGGAAATGCTGAAACAAGCAGAACCTAACTCTTATTTTCTGTTTTTCAGAAAAGGTCTCGCTAAGTCATTGAGTTGCCTAAGTTGAACTCAAACTCACTACCCTGAGAGCTGGGATTATAAGCGTGTGTCACCATACCCAACCATGGACTGGTTGGAGAGATCCTCACCCATCAGCCTGTTTAGACATTCTGGGGGCCTCTTTGCTGGGGGGCAGAGCACAATGATGTAACTTCTCTGGGCTGCTGTATGAGATTTTTATTGAGGGTAGAGTGCTGGTTTCTTTAGCCCATGATTTCTTGCTCTGTCTGGCTGTATAACAGCATGCTCCCTGACTTATCATCACTCTCATGGCTACCAGGTATCTGAAGTACTTTGCCTGGCTACTAGCATCCGAGCCAAGGGAACAAACACTTACCATGGGGAGACTTCAAAGACTTGGGATGTTGTTGTATGCCACATTCTTCGCTGCCAAGGGAGAAATCACTAGCCAGGGCATTTTCTTCTGGTCTTGAACTTTGTGAAATGAGCTCATGTATATAAAGGTACATTGTTGTTTTAAAAAACTTATTTCAATGTATTTGTTCTTATTTTTTTCCATGCTGGATTACTGAAACTTTTTACTTGGATTTGGAATTCTCATAAAGGTATTTTGATATATGTAACATTACTAACACAGATTTTCTGTGGGAGAAATTCAGTTTGAGATTTCTTTTTAATTTTGCTTCACTTATTTTCAAGTTTTTCTTCAAGGAAAATAAATATACTGTCTATATACTTATTTTTCAAATATGATAATTTTCAAAGCAATAACCATAAAAAGACAATAGACTGGTTTCATTTAAATATCAGAGTCCTCTTCTGAGTTGTAGACCAAATGCCTTTGTGATTATTTTTCTTTGGTATAACTATTTGAAATGTGATTTTATTTTTAAGAACAAAAATTACAGCCACAGCTATAATTTACAGCCATATATGCCCTGACGTAATTGATTTTTTTTTCTATGTATGCTAACTTGATTTGTAATGGTGGGTTTAGAACTGATCCTACTAAAATGTTTACATGATCAAATCTTGAAAAATAGTGAAATTTGACATCTGCTGAACGTTAACTGTTTTGAAGATTTTGTCAGCCACTCAAAATGCCATGGAGTATGAACCAAACACACAAAATATGGGCAATTTCCACGCAGAGCAATTGGAAATAAAAGAGACAAGCATTTTGAGATGACCTATCATCAATCTGTGTTAACTTCCCATCCCATTCAGGGGGGCCTCAAATGCCCTTTTGGTGCTCTCCTTGACAAAGCAGCAGCCCTCTCTGACTTATGGGGGAGAGTAAGTGCTTGTGAGAGCTGCTCCAGCCAGAGCTGGTTCCAAAGAGTTATAAGTCCATAAAAAATATTTTCTTTAAGTGGCCTTTACAACCTCCGACTTCACAACATCTCATTAGCTTTTGCTTTCAAGTGTCCTTAATTGATAGAATAAATTTTCTTCAGAAGCTACATTAAAATCTCCTTTTCGTGCTTTTATAAGTAATCACATTAATAATAAGGAAATGCAAGTGATTTGAGAATATGCTTGTTAATTTTTACTCCCTATTTTATTTTTTGTAGTATTTTCCTCTGTAGACTCACTTTCTAAGCATGATAGAACTGAGTTAAAAACTCAGCATTGTGACACAAATTTATTAAGTCTTTTTTGTCAGTTACTTCTATCTATAGTGCTTACCTAGAATTAAAAGACATGACTACAACATGTAAATTTCTCACTCTGAAAGTCTCTGAAATAGGGATCAAGGGGACAATTAGAAAGTAAAATTTATTTAAGTTAGTTATAGGTATTTTCATTGTAATGTCCTTTCGAGGAAGACAGTGAGCTTGCCTGGTTTATTCAGTAATAGGTCTGTCATGACCCCGAGCCTGTCTAGTCAGTAGTAGACACAAGATAAAAGCTTGTCAGGTGGATGATGGTCATGATGTGATGGAAATGACAAGCGTGAGGAGGACTTTGCTGATGTCCTGGTCCTGAAATTTGCCTTTAGAAAGTCAGATTTTGGCTGGGAGCTGCACGATCAGAGTTATCCAGTCGTGTGCTCTTCAAGACAGAAAAGACATCCTGGTGCAGAGAGTGGGCTAAGTCCTGGGAGCAGCGAAGCCACAGGGCAAGAGCGTCCTGAGTATCAGAATGTGGTCAGAGTGACACAGAAGGAAGAGTGAGCTGTTCTGCCATGTATCAGCTGATTCTAAAGTTACTGGAGGATTTTATGCAGGGCAGTAAAAGACTTTGCTCTTTTGCTAACAGCACCCTGTAGGGAAGCAGGTACTACTGTTGTACTGTTGTGGTCAGAAAGTGAATTGTATTGAGAGGAACTGGAGAGAATCTCTTTAAGAATTTCAGTAGAGATAATAGTACTGCTAATAGTACAGATATAGGTGAAAGTAGAAAGGGGACTCCAAAGTTTGGCTAGTAAGCCAAGTTAGGAATTTTTGAAAAGGACGATGTTACATTTATTACAAAAGGAATGCTGTTAGCTTTCCATGTTCCATATACATTCGGGGATACATTTACAAGGAAGCCAGGAAAACTGCAAATGTTGTGAGAAAATGGAGTCAGGGAAAGGCTCCAGGACTAAGAAGAGAGCTTGATTGGCAGGAAGAGTGGAAGCACAGCACTGTGCACCTCAGACCTGCTGTCTAAGCTTTTACATGTGTGTGAACCATAAAACATCATTCATCCAAAATCCTAAGGGAATGAGCCTTTTTGTATGGGAAAGGTATCTGGAGAACTGAGTTTGCTTTTCAAAAAACCTACTATTTATGTCAATCATTTTTTGGAAACTGTTTTGAAATATGTTTAATATTGCTTATTCTTCTGACTTGAACATTTAAAGTTTCTCTTCTGTACCCATGGTAACTTTAATGTAATGATATTTACCATGTATCGGGTGCTTACTGTATATCAGGTCCCATGCAAAGGACTTTTTACTTGATTGTTGCCTTGCTTTCTGAAGTAATGGCTATTATCACCCACAGTTTTTAGGGTGAGTGTTCTGGTTTGGGTTGGAATGTCCCACCAAGCCTCGTTTGGTCAGAGGTAGCTGAATCTGGAATGTTGATGGTAGTTAAGGATGAGTGATTATTAAACCACTACCCATGAATGAGAGGCGTAGTACCACCCTAATACCATTGGTCTGGAAAGGATAAAGGAGGTGGAAAGATGCAGAGAACTCTGGCAGTGCCCTAATTCCGGGAGTTTGAATTAGACAAAAGAAGCAGAAAGATGCTATTGAACTCTTTCTTGTTACCCTCACTGCCTTGTGTGTACTTGTTGGCCATTCTATGCTTCAAAGCCAGCTGATTATGGAATTTAAACTATTCTCTTTTCTTTTAACTTTGCGTGCTGAGCATTGTGTCTCAGCCATGAGAGAAAAGCAAATAACACAGTATCATGTGGACGCATCTCAATTAGACAATCATTTAGTTTTTGTCCACCCTGAGTCAAGAGTTTGGTTCCCTAGAGTGGACTAAGCTGTGGGAAAATTGCAGTAAAACAACAATGAGCTTGTTTCTGAATGTTCTGAAACCCCCTAAGATCTTATGGAATTTGTATGAATTCCTAATTCCTGTAATATTAATGTTACGAAGGAACTCCAAAAACTCTGTTTTAAAATAGAAACATAGAAGGAAAACAGTGTCTCAAATTGGGTTGCTCTGGAACCCGTACTTGAGATAAAGGAATGTGTACAGGTGACTGGCTTGAGGATGACCTAGAGAAAGAGCAGTAGTACAGGGGACGTGGAAAAGCAGGAACAAATAAAAAGAGCCAACTGCTCCTATGAACATCCGGGACTCAATTCCATGAAGAGATTGTAGGAGACAGTACATAACGTTTTTCAAATATACCCTAATTGAGGTACCAGTGAGTCGGATCATTTATTTAGCAGCTTCTGTCAGTTATTAATTTAGAACTCTTCCCCAGGATCATTAACTCCAGAGTGTAGGGTTGGTGTGGGCTGATGAATTGAGGAAACTCCTGCCCCTAGACCAAGACTGCTGGGAAAATCATTGATGTACCTGAGTGTGCTTGGAAATAGGAAGTACTGAGCAGAAATGGGAGGGAAGGATACCAACGATGTCAGCAGCAGATGCAAGCTCAGAAAAAACAGAGGTAGTCCATGTGACCTCCGGCTTTGACCAGATGATCTAGCTCCCATGCAGAATCCCATTATCTCTCACATTACAGCATCTTTCTTTGCATTGATGCTCTCTGATTGCACTTTGTCTTCTGTGATGCAGCTACATAATAAGCAAGTAATTGAATCAGTACTAATTGCTATATTAGTGTGGTTTGATCAGTAAATCAAATACTATTGGCCACAAATTAACTAACTACAAAGATAACTACATTATGATTAAGTTTTTACATAAAGCAGAACACTTAGTACAAAAGTATCCAACATGGTTCTGAATATCTCCCAATGTTGGTAGGTCAAAGATAGGTATACAGTGAATTAAAGTAGAAAAACCTGTATCTGTGTGTTCAACATAAATCTGTTGATCAATCTTATAAAAAGTGCAACATGAATACTAAGATTCCTATTATGTGCTTCTACTCACTCCCTGGAATTAAGTCAAGAAAGAAAGATTCATATTATTGGTAGAAATGGTGCTAGAGAAGACCATTATGGGCTGGATCTATGCAAAGGAAAGGCACAGAAAGAGGAGTGATGTATTTTGATACTATTTTCATTCCAGTAGGAAAGGTCTTCCTCTTAATTGTGCTGGAGTGTGTTTATTTTGATTTGCAAAAGATAATGGACCACTGAAGGTACAAGCATTGAACAAGGAGTACCTTAAATAAGTGCTCGTGTACAGTGGTGTTTCAGTGAGGATGCTTGATTTTTTTTTTTTTTTAATGAAAGACAGAGCTTTAATTTATGCTTTCTCTTTTTTTTGCACTGGTGTTCCCACTCAAGCCCTTGCTTCTTGCGCTTAGAAGGGCAGGCATGGCAACACTGAGCTAAATCTCTGGCCTTTTGATGGTCTTAAAGTACTGTTCCATTTTGAACATGGAAATATAAGACCGAGACTGGGAGATCCTGAACATATTTTTTTAAGTGACATTAAAGTATTTGGACTCCATTTGGTGAGAAGAGGATGGACATTAACTTCAGTAGGAAAGAAAGGTGGAAATTTAGTCTAGGTTTACTTTCTAAAGGGCTAAATCTGCACTTTTCATCTAAGGTAATCCTATTTTTAAAATCTCTTTTAAATTAGTGTCATGTATTGGTACAAACCATCAATCTTGAACATGATCATAATGTATATATAAAATGTACCAGTAAAATCTATTTTTTAAAAAAGACAAAAATAAATAAATTAATGTGGTGAATTATGTATATTTAGCTTGTAATGCTAAGTCAGACATATGTGTAGGGCAAGTCCAATGTGGTCTGGTTATATAATTATTAGATGCTATGCTCAGTTTGCTGATATTTGAGATTTTTAATGGCAATGGTAATGAGTGAGTTTGGATTGTAATTTCCATTTCTTGTGCTGTCTCTGCTTGGTTTTGGTATCATTCTTTAACAAACATCAGTGAATGAGGATGCTGTGCTTTTTCTATTGTTCTGGAAATATTTATTTATGAATATAACAATTTATTTCTTTAATATAAATGAAATTTACCTGGAACAATTTCTGATTCCTTATGGACATAATTATAGCATGTACTGGATTTCTATTATTTTTTTTTGAGTAGTGTATATTTTTTATTTATTTAAAATTGAGTTTCCAAATTTTTGCTAGTTGTTCATAATATTCCTTAAATCCGTGACATAGTAGAATCTTGCTTATTTTTCATTTTAAAAATTTAATTCTCTTTAAATGTACTTTCTTACATATTTCTGAATCATAAGAAGTTTGTTTTTAAAAATATAATGAAATAAATATATAACAAAATTAGGAAAGTTTTACATGACTCTTAAACTTATTTTTCTAGAACTGTATTTAATATTTATATTTTTGTAAACATATCTTCATATGAGCTGTCTCAGGTTTGTCAACTTTAATGCTGGTGAACATGAATATATTGAAATTTAAACTAATATTAATCTTTTTCTTTTATAGGTACAACCATATAGTTGATTTGGTGGAAAGAAACCAATTTTATTCATTTGTACTTTCCTTATACTTAAAAAAGTATGTGGTTTACTTTGATTTTCACTCATTTTGTGGGCTTCACCTGTTTTTTTCTGAAGTATCAACTTGTAATTGATTTTTTGGCCTTTGTATTGTATATAAATTATTTTAGCCTATGTAATGTTCTTTTATGTAATCATTATCACTGTGTTCTAAACTTAGAAATATACTAATTTTGATCATTCATTTTATTTTTATTTATACATTTTGGGCCTCATTACACCTTCACTTTCTTACAGTAGAGAAATGACAGTATTCACTTATCTGTGTCCTATTTATTTCACTTACGAGTATAGCTTTAATCAAGATGTAGTTTTAAAATATCCATTCAAATTAAATATCTCAATAAATTTAAAAAAGTTAGACAACAGAAGTATTAAACTAGAAACCAATAACAAAAAGATAATTATTTGTGCACACACACACACAGACATGCAGAGACACACACACACATATACATTTTTTAAATTAACCTTGTTATTTTCTATTTGTATGTGAGAAAATCATGGAAAAATGTAAACCTGTTAGAATTTATGTAAATTTCTAAATTTAGAAAATAATATATATATTTATATATATACCAATATTGAAGAGATAATGACATTATTTTCATCACAATGTGTATAACTTTTCCTGTTTTTCTTATTGAAAACTATTAAATTGAACTATTTTAGTAGGTATACAAAACAGAAGTGGAAATTATAATATGATGCTGTTTTGATTGATAAAATAACTTTCATTTTGTTATGCAGCAAAAGAAATTTAAAAAATTTTAGTCAATCAGGGCTGAGGATATAGCTCAGTGGTTGCAGTGCCTGTCTTGCAAGTGCATGGGCCCTGGAATGCTGGGTGTGGAGACTCATGCTCACCAGCTATCAGAACCACCTACCACAGTACCAGGCATGGTGGCTCACACCTGTAATCTCAGCATGTGGGAGGCAGAGGCAGGAGGGTTACTCTGAGTTCAAGCCTGAGCTCAGGACCAATTTGAACTACCAAAACGAGACCCTGTCTCAAAAAACAAAAAAAATTAGTTGGCCAAATTGCCGAACTTAGCTGGTATTGGAACTTAGAGTCTTGCACCTTCTAGGCAAGTGCTCTGCACCTCTAACTTGCAAGCATTTTTAATTTTATATTTTCTTGTTAAGTTATTTGATTCTTTAATGGTTGTCCTTTTCTGACTTTTTATTTTAATCTTCCTATTTTCTTATGATTTGAATATGTGTACCATTAAAATATATAAGGTTTCATTTTATTTTATTTTTAATCTTGTCAATCTTTGTTTTAATGCCAGAGATTTTAGACAATTTACACTTAATGAAGTATTTCATATATATGGATGCACATTGTTTTATTTTTATTTTCTATTTACTCAGCTTCTTATCAGTGTTTATAAATTTCTCCTTTATGTTATCTTCTTTTGTATTAATTGATTTCCACTTTTCCTATAGTTCTCTTCACACCCTCCAACCATGTTAACTGTTACATGTTGTACTTCTCTTGCCTTAGCAAATGAAAATACATCTTTTAATTGAGTCTAAATTTAGTGTTTTTACTTTTTTCTAAGTGTAAATACTTATATTTTGGAGATGGCATAGATATTATTCAGTGGTTTAGTTTTTTCTAGCACTATAAATAAACAACTTAATACTTTCTTTGTTTTTTTAAATTTGCTCTTGTGCCTGATAATTTATTTATTCATGGACCTTTGGAAATTACTTTGAGATAGACCTCAGTGCAGAAAGAGGAGGGATCAGGTTGCACTTTCATCCCATCTCCTGGCTTGTTGCTTGAGAGAGGGAGATCACGTGCATAGAGCCACTGTGAGGGCGCATGACTCCAGAGGTCTCCAGGAAAAATGCACAAGTTGACCAGGTGCAGTGGATGTTGTGCACTGAATTAGCTGGTGAGTAACTCCAGTCCAAGAGATTCCCTCTGTTCCCTGGAGAGGGTGCTTGGTTAAATGCCATTTAAGGGAGGCTTCAGCTGAATCTGGGACTTGGAGCAGCTATAGTTTGGCTTTATCGCAAGCCTCCTAGTGTTGAAATTCCACAGTAAAAGGAAAAAGGACAACAGCAGGGGATGTCGAGGGTCAAGGAGCCATGATCAGGCCAGCAAGAGATTCCAGAGTGTTGTAGGTTGAACAGCTCAGGCCTTTAGCCCATGATTGGAGGCCAGGATTAGCTGTAGCCATCAGTGTAAATGATCTCAATTCACCAAATAAAAAGAAAAATAAGATCCAAGAATTTGATGCATACAAGAAACACAATTAACTCAAAAAGAAATTCACAGGCTGAAAGTCAAAGGATGGAAAACAATACTCTGTGCAAAAGGAACTTTGGAAAAAAAAAAAAAGCACAGACAGCTTATTCTATTTCATGCCAAGACTAATAAGAATAGACAAAGTTGGGCCGGAGATTTAGCTCAATGGTTCCGGTGCCTGTCTTGCAAGCGCAATAACCCAGGTTCGATCCCCAGTAACCACATACCTATACTGGGTGTGGAGACTCATGCCCAGCAGCAACCAGTGCCACATACCACAGTGCTGGGCATGGTGGCTCATGCCTGTAATCCCAGCACTCCGCAGGCAGAGGCAGGAGGATTGCTGTGATGTGAGTTTGAGGCTGAGCTCAGGGCCAGCCTGAACCATAAAGTGAGACCCTGTCTCAAAAAAAAAAACAAAAAACAAAACAAGCAAACAAAAAACAAATAAACAAACAAACAAAAAAACAAAGAATAGACAAAGTCATTACATACTTGCTAAGGGAAGAATCCAAAAGGAAGAGGTAATAGTCATAAATATATGTGCACCAAATATCAGTGCATCCAACTATATAAAAGCAAACTATATATAATTATAGTTATAAAACAACAATATAAAACAAACACTAATGGATTTGTAAAATCAGCTAAGAATAGTTTTAAAGGGGGACCTCAATACCCTGCTATCACAAGTACAAAAGCTAACAAAGAAACATTAGAGCTGAACTGAACCTTTGAACAAATAGTACAGTAATATCTCAGTTCCTGAATATATCTGTTTGTGAAAAACTTGGTTTAAAAACAAACACTTCGGTTCATCAGGTGATGAACATGACCATGACCATCTTCCCTGCAAAAACACAAATGCAGCCATCTTCTCCAGAATCATAGAATGAAGTTCATGAATGAAGGTACCACAGTAGATATCTAGAGTGTTCCACCAAACAAGAGAATCTGCATTTTCCTGAGCAGAACAGAGGACTACATAAAATAGAACACATACTAGCTCATAGAAGATGCTTAAATAAATACAAAGGAGTTGAATTGAAATAAATAAATAATCTAGCCAGCCATTTCTCAGACAAGAGACTAACATAGCACCTAAGTATATAAAGAACTAAACAAAAAAAAATTAAACCCCTAAATGTAAAGATCCAATCTGAAAATGATCCTCTGAAATGAATAAACATTTCTCAGATGAAGAAATACAAATAGCGAGTAGATATATGAAAAATTTTTATATAACACTGATCATTGAGGAAATGCAAATTCAAATAATTTTGAGATAGCTCTGACTTCAAAAAGATTGAATATCAACCAATGGGGCTGGGGATTTAGCTCAGTGGTTCTGGTGCCTGTCTTGTATGCTCAAGGACCGGGGTTCGATCCTCGGTAACCACATACAATACTGGGCGTGGAGACTCGTGCCCAGTAGCAACCAGTACCACATACCACAGTGCCGGGCATGGTGGCTCACGCCTGTAATCCCAGCACTCGGGAGACAGAGGCAGGAAGATTGCTGTGATGTGAGTTTGAGGCTGAGCTTAGGGCCAGCCTGAACTACAAAGTGAGACCCTGTCTCAAAAAACCTTAAAAAAAAAAAAAAAAAAAAGAAATCAAGCAATGACTATGAGGCTATGTGGAAAAAGGAATCTTTCTAAATTGCTTGAGGGATGTAAATTGGTAAAGCTACTATGGGAATCAGTATATAGTTTACTCAAAAAACTAAAACTAAGTGCAAAAGAATATTTTGTTTACGTAGAACATAGAATGCAATTCGGACTTAGATCACTGTGACTAAGTTGGTTTCTTACTTGGATGTCACACTGTCAGTTCAAAATTAATGAGCTGTCATGGACATGCTCAGGACAGGACGTGTCCTGTCATGTGAGAAACTGAGGAGGAGTGATTAAAAAGTGCTGGTGTCTGTCACTGAGGAGCCTGGGCAGCCCCTGAAGACGTGCAAAGGAAAAGAAGCCCTGGACTCGCCTAGAAATGTGGAGGGGAACAAAGAGAGAACTAAGTCTCAGAACAAGAACCAAGCAAATCCAGCAAGGAAAGGAAGCCAGGAGGGGAGGAGTGGGCGAAGGCTGGAGTTGAGTGACTCCCAGAGTATGGGGAGGTGGGGAGGATCAAAATGCATCCTCAGCCTTGTAAGCTAGGAATGGCCAACCCATTTTAGGATTAAGAAGTTCTCTCTGCAGCATTGAAGGGATGACTTGGAACAGGCTGATTGGATGGGTTGGGAGACTGCAGATCAACACAAATGAGAAGTCATGAAGGTTTAACACAGTGGCCGAGTGGCTGAGAGAACAGGGCAGATGCAACACGAATCTGGAGGTAGATTCAATGAACTGGGGACACCCGGTGGAGAGAAGTGAGAGACAGAAAGGAGTGCCAGTTGTTCCCTGTCTTCCAGAGAGTAATCTTCTAATTACTTGTTTTGAGAATATACAGATCTCTCCGAGTCCAGTGGGAGAAGAAAGCTGGGGATCTTAATAATTTTGGTATCTACACTGTATTAGCCGGGGTTTTCCAGGGAAACAGAACCAGTAGAACACAGATCAAATAGAACACAGATAGCAGATGATGAAGACACTACAGTGAGGACTTGCTCATGCAGTTATGGAGGGGAGAAGTCCTAGAATAAGCCATCTGATAATAAAGGGGGCCAGAAGGATACTTCAGATCTAATCCAAAGGCTAAGAAAAGAAACTAGAAGTGGAAGACATTAGTCTCACTTTGAGGTAAAGGCTCACAGCCTGTGACCTGCAGGGTGAAGGAGAGGTCCCTGGGCAAGTCCCAGAGAGTGGAGTCCAAACTGGAGTTCTGACCCCCAGGGACAGGAGGAGATGGGAGGAGCGGCTCCACAAGAGGCGAGGGATCTGTCTCTCTTCTCCCTTTGTCCTGTTGGGGCCTCAACCGAGTGGGTCGTGCCTGCCACAAGCCATGGACAAGAAGTTTCCTTATTCAGTCCACCAGTGCACACAATAACCTCTTCCAGGTACACCCTCTCACACATCCAGAAACAACTCTTTACACGCTGTCTTGAGCTCACTAACCTGGTCAGGTTTCCCTACATAGACAAAATACTCTTTTGTACTTTGAGTTACCCAGGTTTTTTTTTTAATCTTTATTGGTACATTAAATATACACATCATGATTGCACTCCATAATGGGGATTTGTACCAGTATAAGACACAACTTAATTCTCATTTATTCCCATAGCCCTACCCACCCTACCACCCCCCCATATACATAAAATTTGTTTCCTTACTTTTTTGTAGCAATCTCAACATTGTCCCCTTTCACCTTATTTTACATTGAGCATTTTCTATTTCACAATATATAACATACAATGCTAGGACTCATTTACATCTTCATTTTCTCATACCAGAGAAAAGATGCGATATGTACCTATCTGTGCCCTATTTATTTCACTTATGAGGATATCCTCAAGGTATGTCCCAGGTTTTAATTACTCAAGAATACAATTACCAAATAAATTGAAGGAAGGTAATATTCAGTTTTATTTGCAACTTTACTATTTTGTAAAATACATTTCTAATGGCAGCATCGCCTGGTGAGGTGAGTCAGCAGTTGTGGAGACCTGTACTATCATGTGTAGCTGCTGTGTGTGCAGTGACGGCTGTTGTGGTTTTTGTGGGAGCGGAAACTTGGATTGGGAGGGATGAGGCAAATGGAATCACAGGGAGTGATGCCAGGGAGTATCTTGGAAAACACATTTTTTCCACCTTTAATGTAAAATACAGTCATTTTTATGGTAAATGGTAGAGGGCGTAAACATCAGAGTCCTGTCAGTGCCAGATTGGTTGAAACATATTCTGAGGTGGGTGGTTGTCATTGAAGAGGTGATCATTTGTTTTGGCCAAAGTGGAGTTGCAATGAGGTAGAGTCACAATGTGAGAGAACGGCTGAGCTTTAATCCAGCAAGCCTGGCCTGCGGATGGTGTGTGTGTGTGTGTGTGTGTGTGTGTGTGTGTGTGTGTGTGTGTGTGTGTGTGTGTACATGTTGAATAGCACTGTCTTGATTTTTATCTTACAATGTCAGCTGTGAAGCACTGACCCCTGGGCAGCAGTTGTGCTGTTTCTCTTGTGTGCACCTTTACTGTATCCTTATTTCAAATTGTGAAATATTTGTAAAAGCACATCAAATGCTTAGTTCTCATAATTCCAAACTCGCCCATAAAAATCTATGCAATATCCACTTTACTGTGTTTTTTATTATAGTCATACTTGAATAATTATATATTGAGATACATTATATATTATCATTTAAAAACCCCTAAAACTACATGTTCAACTTGCCTTGCTGGTCCTCTCCTATGTGTATTCTGAAAAGTTAGAAGCATCGTACCACAGAGTTATATACATAGCCATATTTATAGCAGCACAATTTATAATATCTAATCCTGAAAACAGCGTATATGCTCATCAAAAGATGAATGGGTAAAGAAAATGTGATAGTTTCATATAATGGAGCTCTACTCTGCCATAAAGAAGAATAAACTTGAGTCGTTTGTAGAACAATGGATCCACCTGGAGGCCATAATTTTAAGTAAAATAAATCAGAAACAAAAATTTAAATATCATATTGTTTCTCTTGTGTGATAAACACAAAAGCATATAAGGAGAATGGAGGAAGATAAATATTGGGAAGTAGGGAGGACATGTTCAAATAGGAAGAGAGGAAAAGTGAGGAGGGAAAAGGAAGGGAAGGAAGGAAAAACAATAGAAGGAAAAGGATGGGAACAAAGCTCGTGTAAATGGAGGGTAAGGAGGAAAGAACGGAGGGCAGGAAGGGGAATGAGGAAAAAGTGGGAATTAAAATATATTATGTACAGGTACAGATTCCCAGTGGTGGATGGGATCAATATATGTATGACAAATGCAAAGTAATGAAATATTTAAGAAAATAATTTCTTGAGCTGGAATCAGAGAGCAGGTAATATCCAGTGAATGATGGTACATTCTCAAGGGAGCTTTTGTTTTTCTCCTTACAGCTGGAGCTAAGATAATTTTCCCCCCAGGTTTCCTTGAGAGGTAATTTTTTCCCCCCTAGTTTACAATTGCACAGAAAGGTTAGCACCGTGGGAAGCCCAGCACTACGTGGAAATGTATGGTTTTCTCACAGGTTATGTGCATTTGGGGAATGCCTCTTGTGCCCTTGACAGGATTATCAAAAGTTTGACGTATGGTGCTGAATTTCCGCTCCTATTTTGTTTGTAGACACCAGGGACTTTGTTTTAACCAAAAGAATTTTAGAAAAACATTATTTAGTACTTTCAGCTATTGTGTGGTAGGGTCATTTACAGCATATCTAATGTGGCCTAAAATGAGAGTTTCAAATGTGTCTGTGATGTTAATTTTGTACATTTAAATTTGTTTGCAAAATTGACTACTTTGACATTACTGAGTTACCGAATTAGCATTATGAAAAAGAAGAACTACATTCCTTCTCTTTGCATTCTTTTTCTTTTCTATTTGTGCCTTTTATTTATAACTTCTCACCCAATCTGAATTATAAATAAATTGATGAATTATTATTGATCAACTCTGAGTCTCTGATGGGCAAGAAAGTGGTAACGAAGGTGAGGGATTAAGAAGCAGACACTCTGTCTATGCACATGGAAAGACTAGACCGAAGATGATAATCATGATGCTATTTTTTGTGCTGGTCATATTTTCTGCTTGGTGCTGGGAATTGCTTTTAAAACAGTTCATAGTTTAATTAAGATGTTTAACCAGAAATGTGTCATAAAATTTAATAATGAAAGTATGAAATTGTTTTATCTCCATGATTGTCTACACTGATTATTTTCAGTTCTTTTATTTTACAGGAGCAATTTTGATATTTTGTTTTCTGTTTCTAGTATACAGATTATTTTCTTCTTATAAACTAACCTGTTGAAAGGGAAAAATGACTCTGAATTTTGCACTCAGGTTACAACCCTCACCACTCCAGGAAGATATGATAATAATTTACTCTTGTCTTTAAAGCAATACTTCAAATTATACCCTTGCTAGTTTTCTTTTATGCAACTTCCCCATTATAGCCTTAATTGTCACACAGTAAATTGTATTTTTCTATGTTGATTAAGGCTGTTACTTTGTTTTGCATTCATTTTCAGAGCAACTGTAGAAATGAAAATATCCATAACTCCCAAATTGAATCAGCTTGTGTATACTGCTGATATTATGAACCCCTTTCACCCATCTTATTAATTTATACTTAGAGAGTGGGCAATTGTAACATTTTATTTTGAGATGATAAGCCATAATGGATCTAAAATGTGAAGATACATATTTAATGCTCTTTAATGCCTTTATGTTCTCACTGTTAAAATGTAGAGCCCTAAATAATTCTGTCTAGGAATGCTTACACTTCCACTAGTGCAATCCCTGCAGAGCTATGAAAATGTTCTAGGCAGGGCTTCATTGCTCCAACTTGTTGAAATATTTCTAGCTGAGCAAGTTCTGTTTTGTACTGGAATTCTGTTGGTCAGTGGGTTTTATGTTCTATTGTGTATTGTGAATTCAAAAGACAGAGCTGAGCTTTACTTTTATTTCCAACAAAGAACTTCTAGCTAATATTTTATGGAAAAAACCTTGGAGAACTGAGGTTATTATTATTTCTGACATTGTGTGTCTTTTCTTGTTATTATTGATGTCAAGTATCTCCTCTCACCACAGAAATCAGATTTAAATTGTGTAAGATTTACAAGATAGTTACTGCTCCTCACATTATACATTTAGAATATTAATAACTTGGAGTAATGATAGCCTAATATTTATTGAGAAATTATTACTAAAAGCCATGTCTTTCATTATTGCCTTATTTCCTTTACTGCAACAGGCTTTTATATAGATATTGTATTACCGCTTCTTAATATATGAGGAAACTAACTTTTAGTTTCTCAGTGTTATATATTCCATGAATATTGAAACTTACATTGTAACTGACTTTCTCATCTAGAAATGAACTAGAATCAACTAGAAATGGATTCTTAACTAGAAATGGCTTTGGAAAAAGGAAAAAGAACTAGTATCAATCAGTTAAATAAAAACTGGGACCTAGTTAAACTTTTAATACTGGTGTTGAATATAACCTTCAGCAGTTATTCAAGAAAGATCTATGTCCCTTTCATTAGTTTCATTTCATAGAGAATTGTCTTAGAATTATGAATATAAATTTAAGATCTTCTCTTAGAAACTGTGCAGATTAAGCTAGAGATTTATTTTTTTAGCTTTTTTGAGACAGGGTTTTGCTGTGTAGTTCAGGGTGGTCTGGAACTCAGCCTCAAGCTCAGCAATCCTCCTGCCTCTGCCTCCTGAGTGCTGGGATTACAGGCATGAGCCACCACGCTCACCATACTTGTGGTATGTGGTATTGATGGCTGGTGGGCGTGAGTCAATACACTTGGCATTGTTGTTTGTGGTTACCAGGATGGAACCCAGAACCTTGCGCTTGCAAGGCAGGTGCCAAAACTACTGAGTTAAATCCCTGGCCCTCCTTTTACTTTTCATAGATAGTAGGTTATCTACAATTGAAGTTAAGACATCTTGTGTTTCTTGATAGAGCACAGAGTGAAGTCTGAACAATGCTTTCCTGTAATATATTAAGTGAATGGAAATCATGTTTATGACATTTTGAACCTCCTGTACATACTTTTTCATTAATTTATCAATTGAATTGATACACACCAACAATATGTTGACACACTTTAATATGTAAAATGGGGTATCTCTGTTGAAGTACAGACCTTTGATCAAATGCTTACTCCGACTTTGATCTCCCTGTTGAAAATAGGGATAGTACATGTTAGGAAATGTAATCATCATCATTATTATTATTATAAACGAGTTTTTCCAAAGTCATTGCCACTGCCTTAAGTGCTTTTAAAATTATTTTCTCAAATTATACAGTCTATTCTATGCAGTAGATAATATTATTTGACTAATATAGCAAATGAAGAAATGAAAGCTTAGAAAAATTAGATAAATTATCTAAGCAAGTAGCAGAACCAAAAGTGTTAACTCTTTCCCCTCCTCTATCATTCTTCTTTCTTTATTTTGACCTCCTGCTTATTTACTTACTAGCCACTGCCACATTGTGCAGCTATCTTACTTTTTCCCCACTTTCTCTGCCACCAAAGTGCAAGCCTCTAGGTAATACAGCTGTTTCTGCATTTCCTCTCTTGCATTCCTGGCATGTAGTGTAGTGCCTGCCACTCCAAGGCACTATTCATGTCAACAGTGTTTGCTGAAAGAATATCTGACTCTAGAGTCACATCTGGAGCTGCTAAAGATGTGATGAAAAATGTACTGAACAGGTATTCCATTTTAAGGGAGAAAAGAGGATTCCAGAATTTAATGTAGCTAATGATTTAGTTTGCTAAAATTAGAAATGAGGTAATTTCATAAGAATTTTATGTTACAACTTAGTATCCTGAATTACTGAGCTTGGAGAACACAGTTGAAATGTAACTTAATTACTGCCACTATATATTTGAGGGGAGTTATAATGAGAGGGGTGACCAGCTGTTCCCTATCTGTACTGGGTACAGACTGGATAAAAAGGGTTCTATCAAAAGTTCAAAAATTAGACCAGTATCACAATGGGCTAGAAAATACAGGGGTAAGTTTTTGAGATGTTAAAAATTAATTCTCCACCTTATACTGCCACCTTCTCTTTGTGCTGTTAGGTGATAGGCTCAGCAGTTTGACTAAATACTTTCAGACTCCCAGAATCCTTGGACTCACTAAAAATATCAAAGTCTACAATTCTCAAGTCTAAGGCTGTCATAAATGGCACTGCTAGTATAATTAATTCTGTGTGCTCTTGCGCCAGCCAGTGAAATGGGAAATAATTGGTTCTATAAGCGAGACAATTTGCAGTTTGTGACAAAGGAAAGGGCTTGCTTGAATATCATTTAAATTGTATAACTATGTAGAATTTAATTTTCTTAATGCATTTGTACTTCTCATGTTTGATAATATTACTAAGAAACAGATGTAATCTTACAAAATGATGATCAACTCTGAAATAGACAATTAGTTGAATCAAATATCTATACCTATAATTGACTATATATTTAATCTTCTCTAGCATTTTCATGAATGTAAAATTGAAAGAATGTTTGAAAGGTTTCCTTTTTATTCTTTTTTTTTTTTTTTCCTGAGCTCAGCCTCAAACTCACATCACAGAAATCCTCCTGCCTCTGCCTCCCAAGTGCTGGGATTACAGGTGTGAGCCACCACACCCAGCACTGTGGTATGTGGTACTGATTGCTAGTGGGTGTGAATCACCACGCCTGGCATTGTTGTATATGTCTACCAGGGAACGAACTTTGGCCCTTGCACTTGCAAGACAGGCACTGGCACCACTGAGTTAAATCCCTGGCACCTTGCCACTTAAGTAGTTCTGAACTGTTTTGTAATAATCTTTGTTTGGTCTGTTGTGGCTCCGTCGATGTCCTGAATCAATTCAAATGTTTATCCTTCTAGTAACTTTAACATTAGTCAGGAGACTGAAGTTACATGGAGTGAGATTCGCTCATAATGTCAATGAAGACTTATTATGGTGTTTTTATTTGACATGAATTGTTATCAGCTCTTTTGGGGACGATATCCGGAAAGGGGATCACTGAATTGAATGAAATTTGACTTTTTATTTTTTTGAAGAACAATGGATTTCCACTCTGACATTAAGAAGGATGAACTGAGTCATTCATAGGAAAATAGGTGTATCTTGAAACCATAGTATTAAATGAAATAAATCAGACACACATGCTTGAATATTGCATTCCTTTTCTTTCTTTTTTTTTTTAGGTTTTTTGAGACAGGGTCTCGCTTTGTGATTCAGGCTGGCCCTGAGCTCAGCCTTGAACTCACATCACAGCAATCCTCCTGCCTCTGCCTCCCGAGTGCTGGGATTACAGGCGTGAGCCACCATGCCCGGCACTGTGGTATGTGGTACTGGTTGCTGCTGGGCGTGAGTCTCCACACCTAATATAGGCATGTGGTTACTGGGGATCGAACCTGGGTCCTTGCGCTTGCAAGACAGGCACTGGAACCACTGAGCTAAATCCCCACCCCTCCTTTTTATTCTTTAGAACTACTTTTGTTCTCAGTAAATGTAATCCACTAGGACATGACATAAATTTCTTGTTGGGCCCAGGTTATCAACATTGTTTCTCAGGCACTTAAATTTTTAATTCAAAATGTTTTTGGTGCCCTTATATTTCAGCCTACCTCAAGTTTAGTGAAGTTGACAAGTAATGAAGAAAAAGTATAGGAAAAGTTTAGACAACAAAGTTAAGTCCTAGTGCTCATTATTCACAAATGCTAAGCATCACAAAACACCATGTATATTTAAAAATATTTCCAGTGTATTTCAAGGTGAAAGGGTGTAGAACCATGTGCACATTACAGTACTTAAGAATGTAACTTGCAAGTCAGTTCACATATTGTTTAATTTCTTTGTTGTATGACTAATGGGTTACTTACCTTCTTTGTACACAATTACCTATATCTTCCGAGGGAGGTAATAGTGCCTACTTTTTAAAGTTTTTATGCCCATTGTGTGTGCAAATGTATATGCATACACACACACACACATACACACACACACACACACACACACACACACACACACACACACAACTATAAAGTGTGGGCCAGCTTCTGCTTGCTGCTGGTTTTTACTGGGCTCAGGGACTAAGAATAGTTTTCACATTTTTTTTAAAAATGGGAAAAAGTTAACACAATGGTAATATTTTGTAGTACATAAAAATCATATGAAATTAATACCCATTTATTCAGTTTCTGTAAATAATATAATTGTGGCCATTTGTTTTGGAGTTGTCTATGACTACTATTCATCTGAAAATGCAGAATTGAGTAGCTGTGACAGAAGCTAAACAGCCTGCAAAAACTAAAATATTTGCTACTTGTCACTTTACAAATAAAAGTTCTAAACTTTGGCTTGTAACACTCACCAGCATAAAATAAATGCCCCCAGTTGGTAATTGCTGTGATTATTACATTGTTCTCTACGTTGAAATTGGAATTTGGCTTAGACTTTTGCAGGATGATCTGTTCACTGTAGAAGCTTAATGCACTGAATTAGAGAGTGCTCATGGGGATGTAAAGCACAAGCATATTGTTGTACTTTGATATTTGTCTTTCTGTCATAAAATTTCGTTAAGAATCGGTCTTAGACCTTAAACCTTTAAAGGTGTTTCTTTTAAGCTTCATGGGTCAAAATAAGTTTGCAAAGTGATGTATATGGTGTGATTGTCATATCAGAGACCACAGTTGTGAAATACTAACTGGAGGTCCTGGGTCTTATTTACTGTGCTCCTTTTTTCCTACCCCTTCTCACCATGAGGAATGAAGTTTTTCAAAATAACAAAGAACAGAGGACAAAGAAGAGTCACAATTACATTCTTGAAGCAAAGCCTATTGTCACCTGTCAGACATCTACCTCAGACCATCTGAAAGATGCTAGGTAAGCAGCCTCATCTCTGGTGTTGCAACATCTCTCTGCTATCTTTTTAATTGGAGGCTGATTTTACTTCCATGATCACTCCACATGGTTGAGTAAGTATGTTCTATGTAACGTTATTTCAGTCCCTGCCACGAAGTATTTCTTTAGTGAGGTGACTCATTCCTTCTACTATTATTTATTCATGTGTAGACTTCTTATATAAATTGCTTCACTTACTGGTTTTGGGTTCTCAATTCCAAAGCTGTCTTTTGAAAATCAATAACACCTATCTTCTGAGGGAAACTCTCAGTAAAGCAAGCTGTGATGGCTTTTGTTGTACTCTTTGGCATTAATTATTCATGGTTATTTATTGAATAATTCAACATGTTATATGATAATTTTAAAATTTTCTACCTTGTTACTGAAAAGTGAGGACGATTTGCACCATTATTTGATTCATGCCAAATTAAGCCATTATCAGTGAGAGCATACAATATGTAAGAGGTGACATTCAGTTTTTAGGCCTTCATTAAATAAAATAAAGATGACGAGTATATTCCATAGCCTTCAAGGAAAATAGAATACTTATTCATATTCAGGCTATACCCCACATAAAAAGGAATTAACAGTATAATGTATAAGCAAGACCTGAAGAGAAGAGGATGCTTGTGTGATAAAGTGCTAATGAAATAATGAGTGAAAGTTTTTCTTTCCTTATCCTCAATTAAATCATATAAACTTTACTCACAAAATTTTCTTCCTGTTTTTTTTTCTTGATTTTAATTGGCATAAAAGCAAAAGTTTCAAAAGTTTTTTTAAGAAATAATTATTGTTAATTACAGTATTTGTATTTTTATTTAGTTTCATATCTTTTTGCTCATGCACCTAATTATGTATCCTGACTTTCTGAATATTATCTATTTTTCATAAATACACAACCTCATCATTTAAACAAGGTACAAAACAATAATAATCCACAACCTCATTTGCTGTTTAATATGGAGAAACAGCAAGATGTTTCTGACCTCCCATCAGCCCCTTCTCTCAGGACTTCTTGTTTCTGTGCAGTATATAAATAGCCTAGTTTCTCCAAAGTTTTTATCTGCACCAAAATAATTCTAAATGTTAGGTCATTTTAGAATTCTGTAGCTGTCTTTGAAACAGCCTCTTTTCCCTTTGAATTTTTTTTTATTTCATCATACCTATTATACATTCTGAAGCTCAGGGGGAGTAGGGAAAACTAAAGATGGAAGAGAAAATATTTGACAGTAAAGATAAAAAATGGAAACAGATCTTAAATACTTATAGGGAGCTGGAGGTGGTAGGAAGGACAGGGCAGTGGAAAAATGAGAATCAAGATTTGTCATGTACAGATACAAATCCTCAATGTTGAATGCGATCATAATGTGTATCTAAAATGTATGAATAAACAATAAAGGAAAATAAAAAGAAACAGTTTTTAATTATTCCATTTTGAGCTTGCATGTTGCTTCTTCCTGAGATGAGCTTGTGTGAGTTACATGATGGGATGTTTATGTGGTAGTAATAAGAAAATAAATTATAAGATATAAAAATCTAAAAATAAAACATGAAAGAATTCATTAGAAAAATGCCAATTCTTTTGAAATCCAGTATTCAAAATTAGTAAAAACATTACAGGTGAATAACAAGTGATTGAAAAGTGTATCAAGTTTTGAGATTAAAAATAGCAAGTTACATCTTAGTATGGGCAATGCATGTGCATTAAAAATATGTTTATATAGTTGTATTTAGTAATGTGTACATCTACACATATACCTCTTAAAATAGATGTGTGTATATACAAAACACATATTGTATGTATCTTACAAAATACAGGCTTTGTGATGAAATCAAACGCTGTTTTCTTCCTCCTGATTTGATTCTGTTGTTCTGTGACTTTTTAAAATTCTTCAAATACATATTTTGTCTTTTAAAATACATTGTTAGTGTTTTCCAGTCTGAAGAACACAGAAATTTCACATTATCAGACATTTTAAATGTGAAAATTTTATTTCATATTCAAAAGTAATTCTCTTTTCCAGTCTTCTCTGTCCTCCTTTCCTTTCCTCACAGTTTAAACTTCCAGGTGACCAAGGGTGGCTCCAGTGAAAGCTCAAGTGAGAGGCTTAGGGGATTCTGCCTCATGGGGATGCAGGGAGGCCACACTTACAACTGTTCCCAGAGGACATGGCCTAACAAACCCTGGAATTCTGATCTTCTCTAGAGCTCTCTCTCAAATTTTGGCATTTTTAGAAACCTAAAGGTTTCTTATATTTATGCAATCAGATCAAATTATTGTGCCAATGACAAGTAGAGTCAGATCACGTGAGAAATGAAATGAAATCACAAAAACCCTCCGCTCGTATAATGGAGTTGGAACAGTTGAGCTCTTTTGTACAGCTATTGGAAAGTGGATGACACGATGAAGACAGAGAGAAGGCACGAGGAGTGGGTCTGTCTGAGCTGGCCTGTGTGCTGGGAGGTGACATAGAACAGTGTGGGCAAAAGTTGATTTTTAAAAAACTTAAAGTTTAAGATAAAGCTTGGTGTTTGAGGCTCTGCTAGTTTTTCCATTATTACTGTGACTATTACCATGAAATATCCTTAAACACTTAAGCCTTACTATTTTAGTAAAGTTTTTTTGAATAAATTTGGTGATGCAGAAATGTGCCATGGATTCTTGGGGCTTCAGTGATACCATCACATTCCCAGAAGTTGCGAGGGATGTGTAAAATTCAGCCAAGAATCACCACTATACATTTCTAATCACATCCATTGGACATAAATAACAAGATTATTAGACAGAGTACTGTCATTCCTGGTACTGGGTCCTAAATATGTCTCCTCCTACAGAAAACTCCATTACAATGAAAAACAATTCCAATTATTTCAGTAATATCTCTGTTGTTATCAGAAACATGTCAAATTCAAGCTTAACAATGCATTTTGATAATTATTTAAACATTTTTGGGTATACATTTTTGATACATAATAATTACATTCATCTTGGGAAATAAGAAGTTGCCAGGGATGTATACATATTGAATTTTAATGATTTTGTTCTACTCCAACCTTCTCTGTCTGTTTTCTTCCCTTCTCATCTCTACATAGGGTTGTATGTTTACATATTTCTTCTCATGTCTTTTTTATCTTGCTTTTTAAGTTTATCGATGCAATGCTAGGAAAGTCTATCAATGCACTCTAGTTATCATATTTTAAAGAGATCTGACTTGACTCCTAAATGGTATCTCTTGATTCTTATGAAGAAAATAGTATTTTGATATTCATTTTTTTTTGGTGCAAGGAATCAAACTCAGAATCTTGTGCTCATGAGGCAGGCACTGGAACCACTGTACTAAATCCCCAGCAATTTTGATATTCTTAGCATTCTGCCTTTCACGATTTTGATGTGTGAAATTTATGAAAAAAATCTATCCTTAGAAATATTTTTAAAGCTTTATTGAAGAGGGTTGGATATACAAATCATACAGTAGCAAATGTTAACATGGGACAGGTGGTACTCAACCATATTCAGCTTCTTGACCTCCTTTATTCGTTGACAGAATAATTGAAGTTCCCCATGTTTGATGCTGGCCTCATGATCTACAGTTGTTGCTGCATCTATAAAGTGGAAACAATGATAGCTTTCTTCGCAATTGTTGTGAGAATTAAATGAGAATGTTCAATAAATATAAAGTGTCCTGCACAGTCTCTGAATAAATGGCAGCTGTTAATCAGGGAAGATCATATCATGCTCCAAATGATATAAGTCATAGAGCTTCTATGGCCCCATAAATTACAGAATTATTACATCTTATATGAAGACAGAAATAGAAATGATCACCTCTTTTGATGGAGAGCTATGTTGTGAATTACTTTTTTAAACCTTCAGATAGATGAGTTATATGTGAAAAGCCCTGGAACGCTAAGTGTTTTTACAAGATTTGTTACTGGCAAGAAATGGGCAAGCATAAATGAGATCAGTCCAAAAAAATTACCCTGCAAACTTGCTGATGTGCTGTCTGCTAAAGTAGTGACAGATCATAAAACTACCAAGAGAGAAAAAGGCAGAGGTATAGGGCACTGGAAATATAAAAAGGCCTTGTCTCTGGATCTGTACAAATGGAAGTTTTGAAGGAATTTATACTCCTGCACTCCATGCTTAGTATCAGGTTTCCTTTTATGTGTAGTGTAGGAAGTTGACCTGACTTTGGACGAAGGTAAGAATTATTGAGGGTGATGATGGCACTATTACCAGGCCAGTGTCATGTAGTTATTGTAAGCCATGGGTTTGAAGTAAGCTGTAATGTTCCAGATCTGCTGTTATAGTCATATGACCTTCAACAGGGTTAGCCTTTAAGATAAATTTCCTCTTCTGTGCAATGGGGATGTGTATGCTACCTGATTCCTCTTTTGTGTGTTTGGGATTTTGATCATCCTCGTTTTTACCATTAAAAGCTTCTTAAGGTGACAATAATTTCTGTCACCTGAGTGTTTAGCTCTGTTTAAAGTAAAAACTGTGAGAGTACTTTACTTTTTAACTTTTAAGTGTGATTGAATATTCACATTAATATACAGTGTTCTATATGTATTTTTTCTAATGATTAAAATTTTCTCATTGTATGAAAAGAACAAAGGCTCTTTTATGCACCTGCGGGTTCTTCCACCTGAGAGTTCTTGAATCTGATAATATCCATGGAAATTCTTCACAATTAATAATTGTTTTACATTTTAATGTATATTAATTACCCATTCTATTCTTTCTTCTGTTTATATGATTAACCGATCAAGTAGTATTCATGAGTACATCTGATATATTTTAGAGCTGGACATGAATGAGGAGAGATGTTTCCCGATAATATCTGATTCTTCAAAGTGTGAGCTAAAGAAAACAGCTTAAAAGAGATAATCATAAAGAGCGATCATGTGGGGGGGCATCCAGAAAACTTTCCTGAATTATTTATTTGATATCTTGAGCTCTGTAGTTAAAAAGAAAGGCAGTTCCCATCTCTCCAACCTTCGGAGTTCCTCCCTTGTTCACTGTAACATTTATTTTCATTAGATTCAGAATACATGTCAGTTATCGGTCTGAGGAACCACTGTCGACCTTTCAATGTGAGCAAGTTTTGTGCAACCCCTTTCTCATAACCCCTTAGATAGAGCAATAGAAGATTCACTGGTGGGTTATATAGGGAAGCTAAAGTCTAAGTATGATGATGTGAATTATAAGCAGCAAGAATAAAGTAAAATATTTAAGTTGCACCCCAACATTACCTGCAAAAATGCAGGAGAAGGTGCTAACTCCAGAGGGACCTCTGTAGGTAAAGAAAAACGTTTGGTGTATAACAAACACAGCACTTGTGAAAATGAGATGTCAGAGGAACTCTGCTGGTGATTAAAGAAATCTGACGATGCACAATTTTGAAGATTGTGTGGTAAAGATAAACTCACTTTGATAACACCCGTTTTTATATTTGATAGCGAATATGAATAATGAAAAAATCTGAAGATCTCTACTTTTAAAAACATATCTTTTCCAGTCATTCTTTGCCATATACTGGTTACATTAAGGGAGAGCTGGGCTGTGGGAATCAAGCCAGATGTTCTTTATTTATATGAAAAAAGAAAAAATCAATTTTCCGACTACATAAAAATGAAGTCAAAGAGAAAGCAGTAAAGGGCAGTATGTGATGTTTGAGAATTTTGTCATAGTAACTGTTCTTATTTATGTTGATTTGTTTGTTGGGTCCTTATTTGACAGAGCTAATGTATAAGCAGTGGATTTAGTTTTCATTATTTAATCCATACAAAGCAGCAATAGACTGATCTGATTCTTTTCTTTTGATAAAGAATATATGGGGAGCACAACAGGATCTGAGATCCTGCGTGGAGCAATTCCACCAGAGCCTACAGTTCTGCAGCTCATTAATTTCTCCTTATAGGGTCATCACAAAAAGCAGCTTATTGATTGTCTGTATATACTAGGCAGTGTTGTCTCTCTATTTACTACCTGTGTACTTGTACTGAATTCTCAAAACAGCCTTGTGAAAAATGAACACTTTTGAGCCCCAGGTTCCTCATCTATTAAACAGAACTGAAATGTATGCATTTCTTAAAAACTTATTGCTAGAAATTGGGCTAACAATATAGGAAGCTATGAAACCATTTTACATTCGTATTTCTAACTTGGGAGAAGAAATCTCGAAAGTTATGTCTTCTAACCCTGGTACCAACTACCTCATGACTAACGGCACCTTAGAACCCACATTGTTCTTTTTTGTTAACTAACTTCAAAATAGAAAAGAATCAAAGCATTTCTTTTTAAGATGGAGTTGAAGGATATTTGAGAATTCAGGGAACTTCATTATCCTCACTCAGGTTGATTCTAAATTAAAAGATTAAAGACATAAAGAGAAACACATTACAAATAAAGGGAATGATGTCAGTAGTATTCAAATATGAACAAATATTCAAAGATAGACTTACAGAGTTATATTTGATATAGCAACACAGTACATAGGTTGTAATCTCCATATTAATATGTGATACAGATACACTGACATGTTTCAGGTATTCCCGTTTAACACAGTGTTGACCTGATCTTGTGAGCTTAGAAAAGAGATGAAACGTCTGATGGATAAGGAAAAACCTTCAGAGAGATCGTAGAAGCCTGGACTTGGCGTTCAGTTACTCACCTATGTATTAATGCTTTTTCCCCTTCAATTATACTTAGGGTCTCACATAAAAATGAAGAAGGGTTAAGATTAGATATGTTTTTTTGAGACAAGCTCTCACTTTTGTAGTTCAGGCTGGCCCTGAGCTCAACCTTGAACTGACAGCAATTCTCCTGCCTCTACCTTCCAAGTGCTGGTATTACAGGCATGAGCCACCAGGCCCAGAACTGTGGTATGTAGTTCCGATTGCTGCTGGGTGTGAGTTTCCACGCCGGGCATTGTTATATGTGGTTATGGGGGATCAAACCAGGCCCTTGCACTTGCAAGGCAGGTGCCCGAACCACTGAGCTAAATCCCTGGCCCAGGATTAGACATCTTAATACCTGTAAATACTGCCTCTTTAAATGGTTTCATCAACCAAAATAAAAAACAAGTCCCACTCCTGCAATTTTGACTTACAATCCTGGCTGACTTTTTCCTAGGTATTTACCTTTCTTTTTTTTTTTTGAGACAGGGTCTCTCTTTGTAGTTCAGGCTGGCCCTGAGCTCAGCCTCCAACTCACATCACAACAATCCTCCTGCCTCTGCCTCCCGAGTGCTGGGATTACAGGCGTGAGCCACCACGCCCGGCACTGTGGTATGTGGTACTGATTGCTGCTGGGCAAGGAGTCTCCATGCCCAGTATTGGATGTGGTTTACCGGGGATAGAACCTGGGTCCTTGTGCTTGCAAGACAGGCGCTGGAACTACTGAGCTAAAGCCCAACCCGGTATTTACCTTTTATGTGACTAATTCATCTGTATAGAGTGTCAGTTTCTTTATCTGTAAAATATACTTGGCAGCAACTCCAGCACCACCACTCCACAGCACTCACTTCCAGATGCCCTGCATCACCAGTGGTGGTCTGTATATTCTAAAGTCTGGCACAAAGAAACCATACTAAACTTTAGGTATCAAATAAATAAATATTTTAAAGCGCAGGGATTTAGCTCAATGGCACTGTGCCTGCCTAGTAAGCTCAAGCTCACGAGTTTGAGCCCTGGTAGTGCAAAAAACAAAAAACCAAAACCAAAAAAAAAAAAAAAGGAAGTGTAACACACTGTGATAGACTTTGTGATAGTTTAAGCATAGCTCTGGGGTGGCAGAGATGAAGCAATTATTTCTGCCTAATCATATTTAGAAAGTTTCAATCTCAAACTGGAAGACTCATTAAAGCTAGACATGAGGAATGAAGAAGAATTTTCTGGAATATAAAGCGTGGGACGATGGGGGTCTGTGCAGGAAAAGCATACGCTCTAAAGACATAGGGCTAGGAAAAGAAACAATAGACTGGTTATGCATAAGATAGAATATAACAGATGCAAGATCGTCAGAAAGAAATTGCAGTTTAGTCAGCAAATAGCTTATTTGTTTTATTCAGGGGTTTGGAGTTTAGGAGGTATCTTGTCCTAACATAATTTAAAGGAAGTCTGAGGGCATCTTTAGTGATTTTTTTTTATTACAACTGAAAGCTTATCTGTTGATACTAGTCATAAACATATAAATTAATATATACTATTATATATATTTTGGTATGTATATTTTATGTAGCTCCTTATTACAGTATCATCAGGCCACTGAAAGTATTTTTGAAAATTCCTCCCAAACATGTTGATTCTACAAATATTCGTTAGATTTGATTTTAGCTTTTCACAATTGGTTTTCAATTTATACTTAATAAGTAATCACACAGTAGGCAAAGTGCTAGTGTTCATGAATATTTGAATAAGCAATTTTTTGAAATATGATTTTCTAAGACAATCTGTTTGTGAAACTGTTAAAAATGAGGTTGCAGAACCAGGATCTATATCTATTGTCAGCTGGGACCCTTTGTTTTTCATAAATACTCGCAATTGCATAAACAAATAAACAAGAAGAAAACTTACACTTGATGCCTGGTGTAAAGGAGAAATACAGGTTCCCTGTAACATGCAGATGGGGCTGTTTTATTTTCATTAATGTCCCATGAATCGACATACCCGGAAATGCAATAACAAATGGCCCTGAGCTCTAATGTGTCATTAAGGACTAATGCAGATTGTTCCAAGGGAAACCATCCAACACAAGAATATATGTCATAGAATCATCTCCCAGGAATGGCAACTGACCCCAATTGCTCTAAGCCATTTAAAACTGAACTTGCCAAGCCCCAGCAGGATAATTAGATGAACCAAAACAATGCTTATTAAGATACTGCCTTATTAGTTTGCAAATGGCTTTCCTTTCCCTTATTTTTAGCATTGCATAGTGCTTTGCAGCTGAAGAAACTTTTACATACCACTGACACATCAATGAAGGAACTTCAGGAAAAGGCTGAGTCTCCCTTCAGCAAGCATTTGTAATATTGATTAAATGCAAATGTTAGTTCCATGTATCCCTTAAAAATAGAAAACAAAAGTTTCAAGTCCTTTAGTCAAATCTGTTCCATAAAATCACAAACATAATTATAAAAATGGAAAGACTGTTCTTTGAAAATGGGCTTGCAGCTTGCTCTATACAATTAATTATTAGTCCAAAAATTGCATGATATTTTTCACAGAAGGCTAATATTTTCCTAACAAATTTGTGATATTTTATGCATATTTAAGATGAAAATTGCAAGAAGGGCAAATATTCTTTGGTCTTTTTTATAGAAATATCTGGATTTATTGAAATATTAATTTTAGTGTACAGAGTTTCAACATAAAACAAAATTCTCCCCAGTTGTTTCATATGTAAAGATTTTAAGGGATCAAAGAACAGAAAATGATTCCAGAAATGCTGAGATAAGGTAGCTCAAAGGGCTGGAATAGACTGGGAGGAACTAATTCCAGAGCCCGGTGAGCGCGGGGCTGGTGGTGATCACAGGGCGGCTTCCTCGATGGAACATTTCAGCCACTGTGAGAGATTCAGTGTGGATGCATGGAGGGAATCAAAACAAATGCATTACACTCTTTCTGCTCTCCTTTTGACTGGGCAGAATTGGCTTTCCTGTGGAAACCCAGAGGTGAGGAAACCCTAGCAATGGTCTTACCAGCACAGATGGTGGAGCCACAGAGCAAAGGAAAGAGTGTAGAGAAGGAAGGTAGGAATCATATTTGGTACAATTGTGTCATGTGCATCATCTCCAGGACGGTGAATGCTTGGGAGACTTAAGTAATTAGAGAGATGTCACTTGAAGTTAACTCATACATTTCCACCTTTCAGAGATATTCTGCTGAACATAGGTGAAATATTTTATGGTCAGATAAATTAGTGAATCTCTAAAAGTGGGAAATAGTATCCTGTTAACAGGTTGATGTAGTTTAAGACTTCTCCTATCCTCTACATTTTGGAAATACTGGGTTTAAGAATGTTAATCCAGTAGAAATTTCAGTGAATGTTGGACAGAGTAGGTATTCCAGATGGAATGACTGCAGCAGTTGGTGAAGTGCTTGGCTCAATGTAGAAATTCAACAATGATATCGTTGATGATTAAGAAATAAATCGTGACATTGGCAACATGGTCTATTCTTTTGTTTTCCACTACACTTAAACTATAGTACTCTTAGAGCCATAAAAAATGGTCCAATCAAAGTTGATCCCCTCCTCTTCTGCTGCTTCCACTGTGGGCTGTCCTGTAATTCATGCTTCAAGGCTCAATCTCTAGATTGTCTCTTACTGAAGGTTCCTTCCCCTCTGGTTTCGGTTACTACCTTCTTTCTTATTTATCCTAATCAGAAACTGTCCCTCTAAATTTTAATTTAGAATCTCAAAGTACAGACTTTTAGATAGCTTTTTGATTTAGGATATTTTGATCATTTCAGACTTGTGATCAAATTATCTAGTTATTTGAAATTAGCACGTGTGTGTGACCTCTCAGAATTTCTGTGTTAGTGAAATTAGTCTAAATATATTTTGTATAAAGTACTGCTTAAGTATATAGATATAACTTCTTAATTCTTCACAAATATATCAAGTCACTTAAAATCACTTCCAGGGAGTTTATCTCCATATCTAAAGATTCAGAATAAAAACAGGTATGAAAAGTTGTTATTTGCAAAGCAGAAACAGGTTACAATTTGGGAAGTAAAGCTCAAATTTGCCTCTTTAAGTAGAGCCCGTGTTCAAGTATAACAGTTTTAGTAATAAAGAAGTCACAAAAGAAGAAGAAGTCACAAAACAATGGAAAATCCCCTCAGCCTGTGAGTAGGGAGAAAACCCTGCCGCCATACACCACATGGGATGCCGAGGAGGTGGGCATGGCCAGTCCACATGGTGGGCCTGCAGAAGCAATGCCTGACGGCCTCCGTTCCTGCCTTTCCATTTCTCTAAAAGAGGATACTGCTCCCCAGTCGCAGCTGGCAAAGTTTGTAAAACTGACACTCCAACAGAAGGGCCCTCGTTTTGTCTTTTATTAGTTTCTAAGAGCCCTTTGTATGTTAGAAAAATCAGCCTTTTATTTTTCCTCTTCAGTGATTTACAAGCAATCCTCTTGGTTTATTCTTGGCATTCCGACATGGCGTTTTAAATTTTATGTATGCATTTACACATACACTGCCAAGCATATGTTTACCATATAAATTTCAAATTTCATTTATTCTTTCATGTCTTACATGTTGAGTCACATCAAAATATTTCTCAGATTATAAAATCATTTTATCTCAAAGTTTTATGTTTTAATATTTTTAGTTATATTTCTAATACAGTGTATGACATTTTATGTTGTGTTTTTATATAACATATGGATCCAGTTACGTATTTTTCACTATCCAAGTAGCTGGCATCAGTATTTTTGAGTAGTCTTTTCCCACTAACTTGGTGTACCTCTTACGAAGTTCGTACTCTACATGGTATGCACTCCACATCCTGTGTACATGAGCTAATATCACATCCTCACAATTTTTCATTTTAAACCAAGTTTACCTTTATTTTGTTTTATATTCCTAGGAATTCTTGTTCATTGCTATAACAATTTTGAAGTTTATTTTTTCAGAAAGAATGCACTTATTATACACTTCATCCATTTGCAGCTTCAATTCTATGGTTTTCATTCTAATTGCTAATATGTGCGACCACCACAGCCATTTTTAGAATATTCATGTTGTCTTGACCAGAAACTCTGTTTCTATTAGCTGCCAGCTTTCTGTCTTTCCATGTCTAAGTTTATGCAAAAATTTACATTTAAAAAATAGATTTCTCTTTTTTGGATGTTTCATGTAAATGGAATTATGTATATGATCCATGATTAGCATAGTATATTCCAGGTGCATCCATGTTGTAGCGTGCAGTCCTTTTTATAACTGAAAATTTCCCAACATGTGCACCTGTTACATATGTCCTGTTCATCACTTACTATATTCTTTTCTCCTTTTGAATATTATACATAATGGTGCTATGAAAAGAACATACACAATTTATGTGGATAAATGTTTTCTTTTGTCTGACGTACATAATTAGAAGCAGAACCACTTCATCACATGGTAATTCTATGTATAATTATTTGAGGAACTGTTAGACTTTTTCCATGATGCTCATACATATTTATCTTCTGAAAGATAGTAAGGGACTTCTGATTTCCCCACATCCTAGGATATAATTCTTATTATCATCTAATTTTTTAAATGGTCATAGTCATAGTGGCTGTGAAGTAGTATCTTATTGTAGTTTGTTCTCTTTGAATTTTCACTGACTTATCTGACTTCGCTTATTATTTATTATGAGGGAAATTGTTAATATAATTTTTCAGTATTGTAATTCAGAGATATCAACGTCATTTTATCTTTTGGATAAACATAACTTTAAGATGTGCCAAATTTTCCCTTATTAATGACATTCTTACTAAATTTGTAATTTTTACAGACATTTCTTAATAACTCGTGCTTATAAAAATCATATGTTTATATTTACTTTCCAAATTCAGTCATTTATTTTATTTTTTCCCTTGTTTTATTTACATAAGAAGTGCTATTTCATGAAATGCTAAATTTGAAGGTTACTAAGCTACTAAGTTCTGTTGCTTATAGTATGTATCGGTCAGCTTTGTATCATGGCCAAATACTTGAAAAAAATTTAAAGGGAGAAATGTTTATGTTTATCTTGACTCCTGGTTTTGATGCATGGTTACCTGGCTTCCAGATGGAAATATCAAGGCAGAAAAATGCGGCAGAGGAAAGCTGCTGACCCTTCACAGGTGAGCCCCGGACTCCTCCAGACTGTGCCTAGGAGCCACCTTCTAGCAGCTCTGTCAGTTCCGAACTCATGGGTGCACTGGGTGAGGTTAGCGGAGTCACAGTCCACTCACTTCCCTGGCATCTCTTAATACTGTACATTGCCAAGATTAGCCATTGAGTATTGGTTTGGATTTTTTTTTTTTTTTTTTTTTTTTGAGACAGGGTCTTGCTTTTTAGTTCAGGATGGTCCTGAGCTCAGCCTCGAACTCACATCACAGCAATCCTCCTGCCTCTGTTTCCAGAGTACTGGGATTACAGGCATGAGCCACCATGCCTAGCACTGTGGTATGTGGTACTGGTTGCTGCTGGGCATGAGTCTCCATGCCCAGTTTTGTATGTGGTTACCGGGGGATCGAACCTGAGCCCTTGTGCTTGCAAGACAGATGCTGGAGCCACTGAGCTAAATCCCTGGCCCAGTCACTGAATATTGTTTTTTGCTGATTCCTTTTGAGCTCTGTATGAGAAATTTATCTTTCCAGTTTTATAGTTCTTATGTGCTACTCTTTTTCTCCATAAAGTCTAGTGATGCCTTAGAGTTAACATACATACTTTTGTAATATAACATTTGAGAGATTTTTAGAATAATAAAAACTGTACAAAAACTTTTCATTATTTAATAAGAAAAACAACGCTTGGTGTGCTGCAGACATCTAATTGCTAATATTTTATTCAAGATAATAGGCTTTGATAATTAAAAATAAGAATTGTTTATTATCTTTTGGGGACTAATATTGCCAAGTTCAATATCAATGCTACTATTCTTAATTAAAGGAAGAAGTAACTTTTAATTCTCTGAAGCAGTTCAAAAACATTGGAATTACTTGCTGTTTATTTATTTATTTATTTATTTAGCGAGAGTTTGAGTTCTTGATAGGCAGAATAATGGCTCTCCGCTGAAGCCTTCTAATTTCTGGCACTTGTACTACAATAGGCTCATGGCAGCATGGGAGAATTAGGTTTGCAGATCGAATTAAGTTTACTAGTCAATTAACCTTAGAGTTAGCTTGTCTGGATTTCTCCAGGTGGGTTCAACATAATCAATCATGGCATTGTTTTTCCAGAAGAAGAGGGGAGGAAAGGCAGTCAGAGTCAGAGATTTGCAGATGCTAGACTGCTAGTTCTGAAGATGGAGGCCTAAGACACAGACTAAAAACTGTAGACACCACTTGAAGGTGAAATAGGAAAATAGATCATTCCAGAGCCTCCAGAAGGGGAGTGTCCCTCCTGTCACCTTGACTTTACCGGACAATGAGACTTATTTTAGAGCTGTAACTTCCAAAACTTTGAGAATAAATTTGTATTATTTCAAGGTAGGAAGTCCATTGTGTATTATATATCTGTGTGTATATTATATATATAAATATATATATTATATTATATATTATATATATGTAGATATACATTTTATTCTAATTCAGATTCTCATTCTAATTCAGAACCCCAGTGTTCATTTGAGTCTTACCATCTAGTGTATGTGTGGCTTCTTTTTCTGACCTGGTTCTTATATATCTCTAATATATTTGCTTATTTTTTCAACTCTAGGGTACCCATAAGCTCAGAGTTACTAACCAATATCCTTGTGATAACCAATTCAATCAACTGGAATACAGTGTGTATATACAGTTCTAAAAATCCTATCACTGTATGTTTTTAGTCAGGATAATCATTCTGCAAAGTCATTTAGATTAATTCTTGTGTTCTGCCTAATTTTATTAAAATGTTTTATTGATAATGTAATACTGATATGTTAATTGAAGGTTAAAAAATTTCTACTGATAATGTCACTAGTTACATCTTATGGCTTGATATTAACTACTATAATTTACATTATAATTTAAGGTCTTCTAGTAATTTTGGATTCAGTGCTTATTAACTGATAACTTTGTTAATATGTCCTTCTACCTTAATAAAGATAGTAAGGAGAATTCATATGTTCCTTTTTTTTTCAACAAAAAATTGTATTTGACTAAAATACTATTTTATTTTACATTAGTGACATGTATGAAGGACTGTTCTATGTTACACGTACAATGAGTGTATTATTTTCAGAAGAGACATTTTTTTTTGAGGTAGGTTCTCACTACATAGCCTAGGTGGGTCTTGAATTCACTATTACGCTCCTTCTCCCTCACTCTCTGCAGTGCTGGAATCACAAGCATGGGCCACCATGCCCAAGTACAATGGACAATTCAATACATAGTAGTTACATCTTTTAATATAAAAGATGGAACATTTTTATTAGGTTACATTTTATGTATTCAGTATCTCATAGGTTGGAATTTTTAAATTGAAGCTTCTGCTCATGCATCATTTAAAAAAAATAATTTTTCACTTATTACCAGTGAAATATTTGATTGGGATTGTGTCTATATTAATTCTTTGTGTTTATTTAGCATGATGTATTATTTTCCTTCTTTCAGTTTTTATAAAATGGACAAGTAAAAATTATACATGCTCATTTTGTACAGCATGATGTTTTGATACCTATGTCTGTGTTAAATTTTTCTCGCTCTGACAAAATACCTGAAGTAAACAACTCTTAGGGGTGAAAAGCTTATTTTGGCTCATGGTTTCAGTAGACTGCCTGAGTACATTGTTTTGGGGCTGTGTTGATGCTGAAGATGATGTTGGAAAGTGGTGCGAGGCAGAGCAGAGTAGCCATCCTCATGGTAGTCAGAAGGGGAGGGGAGAGGAGAAGAGTGAGGGCCTGGAATCCCAGTGTCCTCCTCCAGGGATCACACAGATCTAACTTCCTTCCACTAGGCACCATCTTGTAAAGGTCCCACCACCTCTGGTAGTGTAAGCGGGTAAGGACAGCATTGTTAACACTGAGCTCCTGGGGACATTTGCAATCCAAACATTACAGTGCCCTACTTAACTGAAATTCTGAATCCCTTGATCAACATCTCCTTAGTCTTCCTCCTACCCAGCTTCTTGTAACTGTCAAGTTTACTCCATTCTCTTAAGAATACAAATTTTTCCTCCTTTTGTACATATAAGTGAGATGATGTAGTACTTGTGTCTGGTTTATTTGAGCTTAATGAATAGTATTCCCTAGGTTCATTTATTTTGTAATGAAAACAGGTTTATGTGTTTTTAAAGACTTACTGGTACACTATTTGGTATATATACTAAATTTCTTGATCCATGTGCATCTTTTGATGAACACTTTGGTTGATGCCATATTTCAACTATTGTGAATAGTGTTGTAGTGAACTTAACAGTGCACAGATATCTCTGACCTGCTGATTACAATTTTTGGATATATATTCAGTTGTGTTCCTGAGTCATATAAAAGTTTTATATTTGATTTCTTGAGATATTTCCCTGCCATATAATGGCTATATCAAATTAACATTGTTATCTACATTGTACAAGGTTTTTGGTCCACTTCATTGCTAATACTCACTCTTTCTTTCTTTTTTTTTTAGACAGGGTCTCACTTTGGAGATCAGGCTGGCCCTGAGCTCAGCCTTCAACTCACATCACAGCAATCCTCCTGCCTCTGCCTCCCAAGTGCTGGGATTACAGGTGTGAGCCACCATGCCTTGCACTGTGATATGTGGTACTGATTGCTGCTGGGTGTGAGTCTCCACACCCAGTTATGTGGTTACCAGATAGGGAACTGGGTCCTTGCGCTTGCAAGACAGGAGCCAGAACCACTGCGTTAAATCCCCGGCCCCCCTCCGTAACTTTTTTTTTTTTTAATAGTAGCTATTTTCACACATGTGAAGATAGCCATTTGGTTTTAATTTGCATTTCCATGATGAGTAATGATGTGGAGCATATTCTTATAGAGCTGTTGGCTATTTGTTTCTTTTTCTTTTACTGAGATAGGGTCTTGCTTTGTAGTTCAACCTGGTCCCAAACTCAGCCTCGAATTTAGTAATTCTCCTGCCTCTGTCTTCCAAGTGCTGGAATTACAGATGCCAGCCACCACGCCTGGCATTGTGATATGTGGTACAGGTGCAGAGTCACCATGGTTGGTATTGTTTGTTGTATGTGGTTACTGGGGACTGAACCATGGAACTTGTGGTTACGAGGCAGGTGCTGGAACCACTGAGCTAAATCCCCAGCCCTATTTGTTTTTCTTTTGAGAGGTTGTGTTCAGATCCTGTACTTATTTTGAAATTCAGTCATTTTCTCACTATTGAGTTATTTGAATTTCTCACATATTTAAGTAGTAACCTCTTGTTAAAAACATGGCCGGCTAATATTTTTCTCATATATAGGTTGCATTTTCACTCTGTTAATTAGTTCCTTAGATCTGTAGGCTTTTTTTGTTTCTTGTAATCTCATTTGTCTATTTTTGCTTTTACCAGCTGCGATTTATGAGATTCTGTTTAAAAAAGAAAATCACTGCCGAGACCAACATCATGACACTTTCATCTTATATTTTCGTCTAATAGTTTTACAGTTTCAGGTTTTGTGCGTAAGTTTTAATTCCTTTTGAGTTGGCTTTTGGATATGATAGAAGAGTGATTTTATTCATCTATCGGTGGATAGATACTGCTTTACTTGCACCATTAATGGAAGAGCATGTCCTTTGCTTTCCTCATCATGAGGTCCTGACTTACTGTGAATTTATTTCTGGGCTCTCGATTGTGTTTTGTTGCTTTATGTATACAAATTTTTTATTGAAAGTAGCATGCTGTTTAGGTTACTATAGCAAGTAGTAGATTTTTAAATCAGGCAATATTATGCCTCTTGCTTTGTTCTTGGTTCCTCTTATAGATCTGGCTTTTTGTATGTGTTTCTTTGTGAATTTTACATTGTCGTTCTTAGACTACTTTATTCATGTCTTCCTTTTGGTCTGAATTCTGTCTTATCAAGAGTTCTACTGTCTTTTTCTCCCCCATAAACTTTATTAGTTAAAGCTTTTTAATATATCTAATCTGTAATTTTTCATAATTATTAATAACTCATTTATATTTACATGACAAATAAAATCTGACTTTAGTTATATCCTAATTTTTTTTTTGAGACAGGCTCTCACTTTTTTTTTTTGGCCCTGAGCTCAGCCTTGAACTCAGAGCAATCTTCCTGTCCCTGCCTCCCAAGTCCTGGGATTACAGGCACGAGCCACCACGCCTGGCAGTGTGGTATGTGGTTCTGATTGCTGGTGGGTGTGAGTCTCCATGCTCAGCATTGTTATATGTGGTTACTGGGGATTGAACCTTGGGGACATTGCACTTGCAAGGCAGGTGCTAGAACCACTGAGCTAAATCTCCTGCCCTCTATCCTAATTTTTGTTTAAAAATCATTTTTAGTTTAATGCAATGTATCTGTTTGTCTTAGCTTTATCTGGGATTTCTTTGTAGTTTTTGGCTATTAATTTATCTTTGGTTATTCTTTTAAAATATGATGAGCTTTTTATTTGTTTAAAAATTTCAGTAGCTTTTTATATGAATGTATGAAATAGGGTACCTTTCCAACATCAGTAGTGACTGACAGAGCCAAAATTTAAAGCCTGTAACATTTATTTTGTGTAATTTCTTTGTTTTACTGTACAGCTGTAAAATTGAGCATGATCAAGTCTTCAGAGTATTTCAGTGAGTTTGTAAGATGTCCGTGACCTCCAACATCCATCATGGACCCTATGATAAATAAATGATCAACCCATGAACATGTAGATGAATTGAACAAACAAGTGATAAAATATATTATTTTGGGGAGAATTGGCTTAACATCATAAGAAGCCTGTGGCATTCTTGATGCCAAATTCCTTTTTGTTGTTTTATGTTTTCATATTTTCCTACTACCTTGAAGAACAGTTATATCAGGAATATAGTCTGTAATCTTGTGTCTCTGAGGAATTTTGCAAGCTTTTGAAAGACTTCATACTGCACCAGATCAAGGACAGTAGATTGTATTTTTTGTCTTATCTGTTTGCCTTATTTCAGATCACCCTGCCTGTGTCTGCAGAGAACTTTGAATGAACAGGTCTCCCATTTAAAATTCATGCTTTTCTAGAGTCATAATAGTTACAAATGATGGACCAGAGGGATGCTTGTATCATGTATTGTGTGGAGTAAGAAAAAAAGATACATAGCCTACTTGACAGCCACATTTTAAAATGTCTTTGCATGAAATGGTATAAAATAAAATCTGTGCTAGATTTAATCATACAAGCAAAGTGTTCTGAGCTTAACATTTTCTTTCATAAAATGACTGATTCATCCCATTCAGAAGCTTAACACATTTGTCATTTTTCTCAAATGCAATTTACAGGAAAAAAAGGCCCTGGGTTTCTCAAGTTAGAAAGAGCAAGTACACTGAAATGAGACCAAGTTGTTCTAGAAATGGGGCTCCAAAATTCAATGGTATGCTTCTTAACTTCTCTGATGCTTGTTACCCCCTGTTATAAAATGGAGACAGTAATCTGATCTTTTAGAGAGAAAAAGACTTAAATAAAACAGCATATTAACATAGCTGATATGAGTGGACAGCAACAATAATTTCCTTTCTATAGTCCTCACCAACAGGAGTCTGGTGAAGGCTTCACAGCTAATCCAAAGACTTCCTTAGAGCAACCTCCAATTCATTCAAAGCCAATCAGGAAACTTACTTAACAGGCCAACCTTTGTACAGTTGTCAGGGATGCTGTGTACAGAAGAGGAAATGGGTCCTCTATGATTACAACCCTCCAAAGCTCTGTGCTTTGACTTAGTTTTTGAGGAACTGCACTTTATTCTTCTACTGACCAGTGTTATAGAAATTTAGGATTAGCATAATTTACCCAAGTTATTTGATAAAAATATTTGTGTTTGTAAATTTTCTTGGTAGTACATGTATTGCTAATAACAAATTCAGCAATGAAATTAAGCATACCTTATTAATTTTTCAGTATTAAATTTCACTAACAGATGCATTAAGAATTTATTGTCATCTTTATTATGCCAACTCTAATGAAAAGACATACATCATTAGTGATAGGCTTATAGTACAAAGTATGTAAGAACATTTATGAAGAAAAAAATCAATAACCTCATTAAATGTGTTTGTATTTGTTCATACAGCATCAATTATCTTCATAGTTTTTTTCCATTTTCATATTATAATGTAAAACCAGTGAATGCTGTTTTCTCACACAGTACCTGATCTTGTCTATGTCTTTTCATTTACCTATGTTTCATGTTTTATTTTCTGTGCGAACTCTTAATATTAAAAAAGTTCTTAGTGAGTGTGAGGCAAAAAATTATTTCAAAATTGAGTGTTTACAAGAAATAAATATTAGCCCGATTATATTAAGATGATAAATATATAAAGCGATCTAAATGTTAAATTCTACCTATACACAAAATTAAATTCTATAAAGTGGCCATATCTGCTAGATCTGTTATTTAAAGTTGTATGTGCAAACTAATTATACCCTATTATGTCCCAATATTTAGAAACTAAAACAAATCACCTGCCGTGCACTACTTTTCAAATATTGTGTAAGAAATGCACTATTCAAACCACTCATTCTATAGAAGAAGGAATATCAGACCCTTGAGTCAACAGTACTGTGTTCCTTTAAATTTTCATACTTCATTATTTACCAGTCTTATTTTCAATCCATGTGTATACATGCGTATACTTGTTTGGATTTCACTAAATAATTTGTTACCATAGTCCTGTACTAACCTACATTTTATAGCAAATATTTCATAATATAGTTGCTTTTAGTATACGATAAATGATTTTGTATTAAAATATTGGAAATATGTCAGCCTAACAATACATAAGATAGAAACGTCTTGTCCAGGTGAATAAGTAAATATGAGTGTTATCTAATAAATTCTATAGGAAAATGTAAGCTGAGATTATGTAACATAAACTAAAACCACAGATAAGAGAAAGCAAGAAATTAAAGGGAACATGACGATATAAAAGCAAATGTTTGAAGAACACTGACTGATGATTTACTAAAACAAATAGTCAATGAATTCCAAAGACCTAATATTTATTATAATCATTTCAAAACAATTTGTAGTTAGGCCAAGGCCTTCCAAACCTCTTGATTTAAGTCCGTAGTTATAAATAATCCATCAGGAACCTCACACACAGCAGTGGTCCTTGGAAGTTGTAATGGAATAGAGTTATGACCCAGTACTTGGCCTCCTGAGCTACAATAAATGTGCTATAAGAATGTGAATTCATGCAATTCCTTTTTTAAGAGATTACTTTAGTAACACAAGCTGAAACTTAAAAAGACCTATGTGGAAGTAGAGTTCTATAAATCTAATAAGACAAGGAGGGTAATTTCATAAGCTGTTAGTATTTTTCCTAAATTTATAACCTGGATTTTGGGTTCTAAACTCTGAAGTAAATATTTTCTTTACTCATACTTTCTAAGCTTTTTGTCCCTGCTTCCAAAGAATGGTACAGTAGAATACTGGGTTTACCAAAGAAAATCTACAAAATTTTAAGTAGTTAAAATTTCTCCTGAGATATTAAAAAAAAAGTTTAGGGTAGATTAAACCTAGAACAAAAATTAAATCAAATTATATTCTGTGTGCTCAATTTTCTGTAGGGAACCAAAAGCCACTGGAGTGTAAAATTCTAATTAATTATGTATAATGCTAATGGATTTTAAATTAAAAATACGTGCTATTTAACACCTTGCTCCACACAGTTTTGCTAGTGGATATTAGAATGAAACTGTCCTATAAAATCTGAAAGGCATGGAAGGAATAACTGTTACTTCTTCTATTTAACCGAAGGAGAAGGACTCTGTTTTTCATGAGTGAAAACATCCTGCTATATCCTCCATTGGCAGATCAATCTGATATTCTGGCAGTGTATGCCACATTCAAAAATGAATTAGCCTCTGATATTATTTTTAAAAGCACATGTTTGTTACAGATTTTCTATTCTTATAGTAGCTTCAAGACCACCCTTGTTATAGAAATGAAAACAGAAGAAGTATCACACTTTGATGTTATGGGTGACATATGTAACAAATATCAGAGGTGACACTCAAAGGCAAGGTCTTTCCATTCCATGTTGTGTGTTAATTCCAGAAAGCTCAGTGAAAAGGACATATAATCCATATTGTTTTATTTACAAATAAAATAAAATTATTTACAAATAATCCATATTATTTTATTATTTTGATTTATTTTTAATCAGCAAGTAAAAATTGCATATAGTTACGATATTCAACATGACATTTATATATATCCATTGCGTATATATTGTATATATATATTGCAGAATAATCCAGTTAAGCTATTTAGTACATGAATTCCTTCACATATTTTTTTTTTTTTTGAGACAGAGTCTCACTTTGTGGTTCAGGCTGGCCCGAGCTCAGCCTCAAACTCACATCACAGCAATCCTCCTGCCTCTGCCTCCCGAGTGCTGGGATTACAGGCGTGAGCCACCACACCCGGCACTGTGGTATGTGGTACTGGTTGCTGCTGGGCGTGAGTCTCCACACCCAGTATTGTTATGTGATTACTGGGGATCAAACCCGGTCCTTGTGCTTGCAAGACAGGCACCAGAACCACTGAGCTACCTCCCCGGCCCCTTTCACATACTTATTTCTTGATGTGAGAACATTTAAAATCTATTCTTAGCCATATTGAAATATACAGTATATTGTTATAAGCTGTGTTACTATGATGTATGATAGTATCTCCAATTCATTTTCTCTGCATAGCTGAATCTCATGTCCTCTGACCAGCGTCTTTTGAATCCTCATTCTCCTCAACATATGATAGCTACCATTTTATTCAGCTTCTGAGTTCTACTTTTTATACTCCATGTGGAAGTAATATTGATCCATGTTGTTTTATAATACCAACTAGAAGCTTGTTACTGTGTATCAAGTCATTGTCAGTATTGTGCCCAGGATTATTTCACATTCTGACATGCTAAGGAATTGTGTGAAACAGTCTAAGGCCAGAATAGCTGTACCTGGCCATTAGCTTCTTTGTTAATCATTGAGCATTTACTTCATATTATGAGTAATTGAAGGGCCGGGGAGTTAGCTCAGTGATTCCGGCGCCTGTCTTGCAAGCACGAGGACCCAGGTTCAATCCTTGGTAACCACATACCATACTGGGTGTGGAGATACGCCCAGCAGCAACCAGTACCACATACCACAGTGCCGGGCGTGGTGGCTTATGCCTGTAATCCCAGCACTCGGGAGGCAGAGGCAGGAGGATTGCTGTGATGTGATTTGAAGGCTGAGCTGAGTGCCAGCCTGAACCACAAAGTGAGACCTTGTCTCAAAAAACCTAAAAAAAAAAAAAGAGTAATTGAAAGTACTGGCAATTCAGCGGTGCCCAATAAGATTAATTGCTTCTCCTCTATGTAATGTAGAGCATAGATTAGTAACATAATTTTTAAAAGTAAAGAAATATATGTTATATTGATAAAAGACAAAAGCTGGGGGCGAGTAATGCTGTAAAGTACGTAAAATATGGTTACTATTTCATCCTGCGTGGTCAGAAAATATTTGCCGATGAAGAGAGATTATATAGAACATTTATAGGGTGTGAGAGAGAAAACCGTGGAGTGGCATGTGGAAGACTTTCAGGCAGAGGAAACTATGGGAGTGAAAACCCTAAGATCAGAGAAGCTAAAACCTGAATGAGACATGTAAATGGTTCAGGAATTAGGTCAAAAGGAAGATTAGAGCCCAGTGGCCATGTGGGTGAATTCCACCAGGCTCAAACAGTTTGGTAGTTGAGTAGGATCGAGCGAAATGGAATAAGTTTCCATGCTGCCATCACATTAAAGGCGGTATGGTCAATGTGGCAGTGTTAGTTTTTTTTTTTTTTTTGCTGGGACCAAGTGGTTTCAGTTTGACTGTTGGTTTGGGAGATTTCTGTCAGTGGTTGGCTTGCTCCGGGACGAAAGCATCGCGTACACTACTGTGTCAGGAACCTGGTCTGTTTATAGGAGTGAGAAAATAGAGCAGAAGAAAAGCTGAGCGGAAAGGGCAGAGACCACACAGATTGTCCTCTGGTCTTGCTCACAGGACCCACTTCCTCTAGCAAGGTGCCACCTCTTTTTGGCACTTTCTGTTGTGAACTCGATGAGTTAATCTGGCCAGGCGTGTGGTGCTCTCACCATCCATTCACCTCTCCCAGATTCTTTTAATCCTGCCAGGGTGATAGATAACAAGATGAACCGACACAGTGAACCCCTGAGAGACTGGTTGGATTCCAGTGTGTTAGAAGCAGGGATAATTGAGACAGATGGGAAGATGTAGAGCCCAGAAGACTTTGGGAAAATCCTTCTCTTGCCTCTCCAATACATCTTCTAAATGGTTTTTAGAAGTTGATTAGATGGCTGTGGTCAGAATGCCCAAGATTAGCAAGTGCTAGAGATTTGGGAAAAGTAGAACTGTGTATGTGTCGGAGGAAATGTGACGTGAGGCAACGGTGATGAAATCAATAGAGAGTTTTTGCAGGATAATTATAAAAAATAGAGCTACTGTGACATTAACATTCTGAAAATTAGCACAGAAATCACCAAAAATGTCCTCAATCATTACATGACTGGTTGTGTTTAATGAATAACAGTGGATAAAGTAAATGAGCAGTTTTACTACTTTTCTTTATGTGTTTTCCCTTCTTTTCTATGTCTCTGTCTTCTATCTGCTGCACCAGAGATATGCTGTTGATGCATCCAAGCTCCTTTCTAAAAGCACCATTTCTGTCAAGCTTCTCTATCCCTCACTGGCAAAAAGATTTCTCATATGGATTCAGTCTCTTGTGGATGCATGGCGGGGGTGCAAACAAGTCTTCATATATATTCAGTTTCAGTTTAGAGAGAATTTGTGTTTAAATAGAGCTTGACTCATCGGCACATTTTTCTGGGCCCTTGAAATCATTTTTTCATTGAGATGGAAAAGAAATTCAGTAGTCATCCTGAGATGAAACAAGTAGGTATCCAAATGGTTTGATAGTGCTGGTCCTAGCAGCTTTTCAACTATGGCTTACTCTTTATTTCTCTTGTAGTATAGTATTCATTTTATATCTCCAATATAAACAGTCCAATGATAATGTTTATATTGAGTTTCAGAACATTTGAAATTTTAATTAGTATTCATTTTAATACCTGAAACTGACTGTGTTTTGTGTTGGGAGCTGATTTAGCAATATTCTGCATTTTAAATAAATGTCAAGCCATTTACCACATGATAAATGCATTATTTCCTAATTTGTTTTGCTTTCTTGGTTTATTATTAACTTTAACCTTTTAATTTGTATGCATAATACACCAGGTAAATAACTACTTACAGCTACTACCATATGGCTCTTGCTAATTGCTTTTTAATAATCTAACATATAACTAAGCAGCATGTAGGGATTTCAGTAAAATTTTTGATATTTTATTAATATTATGCTTCAGTAGGTTAAGAAGGAAGAAGTGTTTGTATAATTTTCAGCAACAACAAATTGTCATGGAAATGTTTGGCTCATGATCACATGATGGCTTGAACTTCTTCACATAATAATCCAACCAATGAAATCATTGGCTTTTCTTTTCTTTTTCTGGTGTCTGTATCTAAATGGGGGGGGACCTTTGTTACCTTTTTTTCATCTGGTGGAGAGCCTGTCTCCAAGTTTAGAAAGGGAGCAAGGTATTTTATATGACTCTTGTGTTAAAACAAGTGTAGTTTAAAAAAAGAAAAAGCAGAAGGGAGTACATTTTAGAAAGTCTGGCTTTTAGATCTGTGCATGCATAATATTCCATTCTGACTAATTAATTTTCTTTATTTACTCCACTATCATTTATGATGTGCAGTTTGTACATGATTGGACTAAATGCAGGTGGAGAGATAGCAGGGCACAGGTAAGGACAGAAGTTAGCTTGCATTCTTCATTTACTCTCTAAGATATCTTTTTTGAAATACAAGGTTGTTGTAATCCCTTTAAAAATAATTTATGCCTATGAAGAAATGCTCAACATCATTAGTCATTAGAGAGATGCAGATGAAAACAACATTGAGATTTCATCTCACTCCACATAGAATGGCTGCCATTTCAGAATCAGCCAACGGCAAATGTCGGCGAGGCTGCGGAGAAGAAGGAACCCTTTTCCACTGTTGGTGGGACTGTAGACTCGTACAACCCCTGTGGAGATCAGTTTGGAGAATCCTCAAAAAGCTAGGATTGATGGTCCCATTTGACCCGGCCATTGCCCTGCTAGGTATATACACACAAGAATTAAAAGACTCATATCACAGTGACATATGTGCACCCATGTTTATAGCAGCCCAGTTTGTGATTGCTACATC